>JAQFXL010000882.1:0-15580 GCA_034693445.1 Edwardzetes edwardsi | reverse complement strand
AAACAAAAACAATGAAACAGATGTTAACCGAAACCTAAACTACAGTCAGTTCTGACAACTAAAACAAAATACTTTCACTTAATTCTCGGGCTTTCCTTTTCGCCCAAAACTTTGGTGCGAAAAGTATTAAAAACAACTATTATAGTGTAAAATATATATAGTTATCGAGGGAAGTTATAAACTACACTATTAGGAACGGAACAGAAATACAAAACTACATACAAACACATTTGTATATTATATCCAAAGCTCGGATTATCAAGCATTTAGTTTACATAATAATTACGGGGGTAGCCAAGAGAATATAAGGGAATTCTAAATTAATTCACTTTCAGACTAAATCTAAGAAGAGAGTAAAATTGGGGATAGGGTTTCACTATTTTAGGCTATCCTTTTAAATCAGTTTAAGTGGTTTTTAATTAGTTTTTAGGACCAAATTACCAAAAAGGCGGATAAAATGATTATGTCAACAATTTTGAAGGCCCTCCCTTTCCCTGCGTTTTTGCATTATTGTTTATAACTTAAAGGACGAGATTTGGTTATATTTCAACCTAGGGAGTGGCATACTGAGGGGCATATTGAGTACCCTTTGGCTACCCATACATAATTGTCTCTTTCACCTGAACAAGCAAAATTTCAAACCCACTTTAATTTGACATAAAACAAACATTTGAAGTATTGTTTTGAGTCGTTATTCACTTATGGATTATAAGTCGCGCATAACTTTGGTATTTGTTTTTTGTTTACATTATTCCCTGTCTTTCGGTTCAAATGATTTTATAATAACTCATATTTCAGACGTTTTTATCCGACAAATAAAATATAAATTAGTTTAATAGAAAACTCGTCCGAAGCGTATCCAATGGGAAAATTTTATTACTGGAATCAAAAGTTTAATAGATGCTACCAGGGAACTTTATCCATTAACTTGTTCAATTAAGTTGCCCAATAGAGTGCATATCCCATATCATAAACAAATTTAACAAACATTGTCGAAGTTTTTTTTATTGTTGACATTAAGTACAGCCAACTTTGTTGACTCCTTTGTTCCCATTCGTCATATTCCCCATTTGACCCAAAGTCATAACCCGATTGGCATAAAAATTTGTGGCTTTCACTCAGCATAAGGATTGAAATTAAAAAATTTTAAAATAAGTTAGGCTGGGTTATGATGTGTTTGGCCATGGTGTACTAGATTATGTAAGGTTATTACACGAAGGTTAGAAGTAAATACATTTGGGATTTGTTCAATAAAAATTATTTTAAATGGGAATTAAGACCAAGGGATCATAATTCACTTCCAATTACCCGATAATTTACTTTTTATCTTCGAAAGAGCTTTATTATTAACCTTGCTATTCTAGTTAATCTCTCATAACTTTTGCAATGAGTAAAGTAAATTGAATAACTCACAAGTTATAAGATCTTTATTAATTCGATATCAAAGCATGGAAAATTGACTTAAAATACTGAAAAAATGACCAATGCTAATTCTTTGAATCTCTTGGGAAATATGAAACTCTTGACTTTGTCCCAGAAGCGTTGTTTGGAGCAAAAGTGTTTTCTTAGTGGGACCAGGTCCAATTAAATCAATGGAAAATACGTTAAATACAATATTCGAACTGCTGCACTGAACGAGCATGCACAAATGCGTTGTCAAAAAAAACTCTAACTGTAAATATTTTTAAGTGAATTAAAAACATTTAACAAATGATTAATAAAAAGCCCGCACAACAGGACAGACACTTCTGTATTCATGCTGTTCTATTTATAATCTATAAGTCATTAAAAATCATCAATATAAAATATTATATATTAGACTGTGTGTTGACAGTGGTATAAAAAGACATTACTCATTCAAAACTTGACTTATTAAGTATGACCTCTTGGACACATAACTTCAAAAATTTGAATTTCATTCAAAATGAAACCACTGATAAATATTGAATCCGATTCTGAAGACTCAGAGGATTGGACTTTGGAAGACCTAATAGAAGAGGCTTTCAAATAATCTGTATTAAGAAAGACATGGGTGAGTTTTCTTAAATATTCTTAAATTATTTTCAAGTATAGACTATTTCTTCTATTTTCAATTGTTCTCTTATTGATGGATGAAGTGTTTTAAATGATCTATTTCAATTGATTATATTTGATGTTTTCCCTTCTAAAATGCTAAGTTCTTAATATTTTGCGTTATAAACTTTGTACCTTAGACTTTGCATCATAATTGAGTTACCAGGAGATTCTATTGAATTACTTTTATGCTCTTAAGGCATAATCAGTAGGATATTTTGTTGTCTGACTAGTGTTGCCAAAGAGAAAGTTTCTCGAGAAATATTTCTAGAAACTTTATCAGAGATTATTTCTCGTGTTTCTCTTGAGAGAGAAATTTTCGTATAACTCTAAAAATAATGAATAAACAATTCTTAAAAAACTTATTGAGACGTGAAAAGAATGTTTTGACTTTAAAAATCACAAACAATGATTAAATATTTCTGTGTAAGTATAAGCCCTTAAAATTTTTTTGTCAATTAAATTATGTATAAAAAATGTCAAACAATAGCCACGTCATTTGTGAATGATCAATTTCACGCATGTGCAGCACATGAACTATTTGAAATTTTTAAGTTTAAAAATCGTGCAATTCAAATTATTGAACTTTGTTTGTTTTAAAAATTCAAAAATATCTTGAAATTTGAAAAACATTTTAATTATAGGGTTTACATAAGCTTCCATTGGATTTCCATGTTATTCAATTTTAGTCTGGACCTTTCATAGGAAGAAACTTTCTCATTAATATGATTATAAATTATAATTTATAATTGATGAATAAAATTAATAATTCCTTGAAACATTTCTCCCAAAAAGATTTTTTCTTTTCACGCAACACTATGTCTGACTCTCAAATACATGTTTGTATCATTCAAGTTATGATCTAGATGAGATTATATAAAAAACGCATATAAAGTTGTAAATAATATTCATACAAATTCAAAATATCCCTTAAAAATTAAATTTCGTTTCCATTTGGGAATAAAAATGTGTTTTTCTGTAAATCACTTAAAAACTAATTTAAAAAGTTTATAAAAAAGTTATAAAAATTCAAATTCACGGAAATCTTTGATAAGTCACAAGAATCTGATTCAACACTTCGGGGAGAATATGAATCCGAGTATAACATGAGATAACATTTTCTTCCACTTCTGTTCCGCCAGAAGTTATTCACGTTTGAAGTCAATTTTCAAAACCAAAACATGACTTTCCCTTTAAGGCATTTCAGACATTAGCTCAATCTTCTCAAGCTCAAATATTAGATCAAATGAGTTAAGACATCATAAAAACTACTCAAATATTTTCTGACATCATTCCAAATTCTAGCTTTCTCAAATAGCTTGGGCAGTTAGATTGAGTTTCACCCTTAATACCTAAAGTAATCCAGAATACAAGTTTCAACTTCGATCAATCAGTGCTTGGTGTTCCCTCTAAGATCAAAATGATATAGATCCTGGGTTTCCTCGTCATAAAAAGAGGGAATTAACCGATTGTAGCCTCGGTTACTGAAATACCAGTTCGAATCTATGGTGTTATCGAACGGAGCGCTCGAATAACGTTATTATAGTTTTATGATTATGATTGATGTCTGCCTTCAGTGGAGGACTCAGTACTGAAGCCAACAATTATTATAAGCACAGAATAGATCCAAAAATTGGATGCATAGAAAGAAGACGTGATTAGACTTTCCCTTAAGAACAGCACTGAATCGAAATCAGATGAACCCCTAATATCTTAGTCTCAAAATGAATACATTCTTATCGCAAAAAATACTCTTTTCTAAAGTCTATTCTGTAATGAAATCCAAAACTTTTTGATCGATTATCTTAAAGAATAAGAAACTTTCAAACTATAATTGAAAGGATCCTGGCAAAAAAAACAGGGCTTATTCATTGGATAGATTTAGTTCTCAAGATTTTTAAGGCATTTAATCGATAAAATATCCCAAAATTCAAAGCCTCGGAATTAAATGTCAGATTGCAGTCAAAATAATTTTCAAATTAATAAAAATCAGTCGTTTAGGCATTTGAGTGACAAAATAATCACTTGCCTTTGAATCCTGACCATTTTCAGACCGCCAGCTTCCTTTCTTATTTTTTTACAGGATAAAATTCGTCGTAACTTTCCTATTGATTAAAACTGTAACAAACAAAACCAATTTATTGATTGCCATATATAAAGGAAGAATCTTTTTCCAAAAAAAATATCCTGCAATTTATCATCTGGTTTAAGAACAACAAAACCAAGATCCAATTTCAGATCATTTGTGTTTCGAAAACATTTTGCTTGAAAACTAAATTTTCAAATTTAATGAAACGACAAAATCAATATAAGTCTCATATATATGAACACAGAATACAAATATTGTTCTTAAGATGTATTGAAGAGAAAATTTTTTCCTTTCTTTCCGTCCTTTGCTTTTATTTTCCAATAAATCGATATTTAGAGCCACTTATGTGTTATATACCAGAGAGTGATATAACACACGAAGAATATAATATAAAACTTTAGTCAAATACACAATCAATACATCTTTCACTGCATAACATAAGAGTCGCTGTATTTTTTGCATTCAATAATAGGGATGAGCTTTTTTTTCTTGAGCATAGCACAGCTTCTTAGCTTTGTATAAGTGCCAAGACGACTGTGAATGTTGTTTGAATTATATGCTTCGTAAGCATACTATTAAACCCCATAATGGATACTCTCATATTACCTCCGAAATTCCATGATACAAATGTCAATACATTACTCTAATGGGCATTTTGCAAACTAGAGATCATTTAACTAGTTGTTCTCAGTTTTGTCTCAAATAGATCAATAAATCAACTGGATAATCATACTTATAATGTGATTCAATCTAGTCAATTGATTGGAAATTTGTTCAATTTAGTTAATCGATTACAACTAATCTAAAAATGTGATCAGAATTCCCATTTTGGCTTTAACTAGATATAATTTTTGTTCAAGCTGATTTTGTTGGGAAAATATTCCTTGGAGGTGATAAGAAATACCAAGTCAAAGAAGAAAATGAGTCATAACACAGATTAAATCGTACTTTTATTTTATTGTTTTTGGATTTTCATTTTGTTTTAATATTACGAAAAACATCTCTACTTTTGATGTTCTGTTCAAAAGTTTGATTTGTTTTCCAACCGAGAAATGCTTTCATCTTTTTGTCTGAACTTTAAAATCCATTTCCAAAAAATTGAATTCTAACTGAAATCCAAGACTTTGTGTCAATTTGTTGGACAGAATAAATGGCAAAAAGAAATGAAAAACAGATTTGCAATCAGTCAGACAATTGGTATCTCAACTCACGTCTCAATTCTTTCACTTCGATTCGCTTTAATTTTGTTTATATTTTTGTCTGTAATTTAAGACTCTATTGTCTGTATTGACTCCCAGTTAGACAATGAGGCCATGCCTTCAGAACCAGACCCTATACGGGTATGACATCGAATTGATTGCAAATAAAGCTTATTATATCGAATAATATCTCATTAACACAAACTCTTGCAATCAAACTTGGAATTTGTTATAAACAAATCAACTTGTAAGTTGTAGTAGAGATGTCCAAGTTACATCATAGAAAAGGATTATTCTAGCTCTTCATCCTCCCAGGCATTTACAACGCGTTCTATTTATGTCCAACAAAAAAGATGAATTCAAAAATTCCCTGAGAAGCTTATAATTCTAGAGAAATTTATTTATCTAGAAATTTTTGCTCTCACATTGTTAATCCCTTACATCCTGGTGTTGTAGCTTGTTAATTCAATTTGAAGCTTCAAATTGAATGAGTTGATTACTAAATTCAATCAATGATTGAGCTGTTAATCAATTTTCATGCAAATTATTGAAAGAAAGTTAAATAAAACAAATCAATATTCCAATGAATTATTCAAAAGGAAGTGATTGATCGAATATTTTGCCCTGATACAAAATAAAACTTGAACTTTGTCAACTTTGTTATGAAAATTAACTAATATTAAACTGTTACTTTATTGAATGGCCATGGCGAAACACAATTGAATTAATGTGAGTGCGAATCAATCAGAGAAAGTGTCTCTTCATTCGTCACAAACGTATTATTTTAGCGGACAATCCATTTGCGCAAAAAACTAATGCAATAATTTGATTGTCTCTTCTGATGGACACGACTGTGATTTTACTGACGACTTGAGTCAATAGTCTGACAGTCAGTTCATTGGTTATTATTTTGTAAAATATTTAAAATCGAGTGAAAAAATCATAATAAAGTGAATAGAAATGATTTTGGTAGCATAGTCAAGGTATCTAGGTAAGTTTATAATCATTGTTAAATAGAATATGAAAGATCAATTTCGTTTGTTTTGAGAAACAATAATATTTTGAATATCATCATGCAAAAACTAGCTAGTAATTAGAAATTAATGGCAATAATTCCAGTTTTCGCCAATTTTGAAAATAAAGCCAAAGTTTGTCTAATCTAATCTTATAAGATATCAAGATCAACTATTTAACTTGGCTGCCAGGCCTTAACTAAACTAATACTATCTTTATTTAGAAACATTAAAAATCTTATTTTTCAAAAAAAGGTTTTTATAATATTAATAGAAATGCGAAACCAAATGATTGGCAAATGTTTGGCACAACTGTTTGCGAAATTCAATACCTGAGCCGATAGTTTTACAGTTATGCCGTTGTTTTCGACAAATGTCAACATTTCTGTCACTACTTGTAAAGACATTACATAATTGTCAATAAGAGGACATGGATTGACATTATGTAAGACCCAAAAGTGTTGACATATCCCAACAGTTTGCTGACTACAGCCCCGACAGTTTCACTGCCAATAAGCCCACAAATGTTTGATAGCATTGAATTAATATTTTTCAAATTAAATGAGCCGATTCTGAGCTCAAATTAATCTTGCTTGATTTTCTTCCTTCAATCCGAAGAGAAAAAGAAAAATTTGAGAAAATATATCCAAAACCCAAAGACTCCTCAAACATGTGCCTAAAGTCGGTCATCGATATGAACTGAGTGTCTGTGCCGGCGCTCAATGGATCTGAGCAGTGAAAATGCGTGGGTGAATGTGCGGCTCAATACTCAACCAGAGCTTTGTGTGCGTAATACAAGAGCACAGAATATTCTGCCAGTGCTCCCATCGCTCGATATGCAACACAAGTCTTAAATTCATTACAACTGACAACTAATAGACACAAAATAAACGTCAAATTTGTAAATAAATACTAATCAAACAAAAAGGCAAAAATGTCGGATTTATTTGCTATTCAATCAAAAGAGTCGTTCATTTCTCTCAGCCTTTGGTATATGAAAACATTTTTCTCTTAAATGAGATTACATTCCCTTGCAATCGATAACCCGATAAAAACCTTTTTCGAGTATCAGTTAAGTTATAATTAAAGTGCAATCAATATAAAATCCAACAGAAAAATGTCCTGAAAAACAACCCTGGGTTCGAGAATCAATAGTTTTCAGTCCAAATATTCTATCAGAGTTTGATATATGATTTCACAAAATATATATTAGAAAATAGATATTTTTCTATAGAAATATAAGTCTTATACACAGAAGGAAAGTATAAGAAGAATGCAATTCGCTCTGACATTTGGAACATTTGAAGACTTTAGCCTTGGCTCTGCCCTTGAAGTGACAGCACATGCCAGACAATCTAATCGACCTCTTGAGCGATGATATGATGGTAACCACGAAAAGGCAAACAATGACTTTCATCGGACATAAAGCATACAATAATCGTATGGAAAGTCGAATACAAATAGTTATAACAAACACAACAGTATTTCGATTAAATTTATTTGTTTTTCATTTTTATGTCTGTTTTCCTATGACTTCCATACGACTCATATTATATTAGATAAGAATAATAGCACAGAATATTAAATGCAAACCCCATTATAGACTCACTTTATTATCTCCAATATTTGTGATTCCGTTGAATAAATATCACGAATAATAAGTTTAATGCTTTGGAAATATCAGGAAAACTGAGATTGAATAACAAACGTAGCTAAAATAAATTGCTCAAGCTTAATATTGGTTTATGTACTAGTTTGAGCCAGCTCTTTCCGCCTAACCGCGAGTCATAAATGATTCCTTTCCTTGAAATTATTTGAGATTTAAATGAGAATCTGTTGGGATATCTGATGAAAATCCGTTTTGATTTCCTAACAAAAGGAAAGCCTTATCGATCGGAACTCACCATAAAAGAGGAGATAATTCTTTTAGTTATTCTTCAATGCAGTGAATATCACAAAATTCATGGTCACTCTTATTGTAATAATAATAGCATCGCATTCTTCCAGTCGTCTCTATGCCTCTCCTCCCTCTCCTAATGCTCTTTTCTGTTGAACAACTTTTTAGGTCAATCCAAATGATTAATGATTTGGAAGTTTAGAGGAAAAGATTTTGTGAGAAAAGTATAAAATCCTTTAAGTTTTGTTCCGTTTCTAACAAATTATGGCTTTACTTAAATATTTTCAACTCAGAAATCTTCTACTCCTACGTTGTGTTCTAATAAGTATGCATTTTGCCAAGGTCATACTAATCTCGTCAAATGTTTTAGTTAAAAAAAAAGGAATAAAAATTCACATTTCACAGAATGTAAATATGAACAAGAGATTAGCATGCTAGATCATTGCTCAAAATTAAACCAAAACAACTCTTTCACTAGGATTTCGCAATTTCTGTGCAGAATATTTGAATAAATTAACATTAATTCAAACGCCAAGAGTTTTACAAAAAAACAAATTGATTGAAAGATTGCAAATTTCAATGAAAATTCAAATATCGAATGCATATTAAACATCAAAACTCATGTCAAGTTGGCATAAACTTTGACATTTTTAAAATTTTTTACCCGATGTTTTTTTTGAAATATTTCAAAGATCAAAACTTTTCAACATTTTCTAAAGACATGAGAATTTAAATATTACTGAAGAAATTCGAAATAAAAATATATTGATTTGTTTAACTCGAATCAAATTTCGGAATAGTTTTAGACATTTCTCTCTTTTTGTGAACATTATATCGATTGCAAAGTTTGTACTCAAATATCAGGGATTTGTTGGGAGAGATGTTGTGATGCCTGTTCTCAGTCTTTTCTCTTTATTTGCAAACATTATGTCTGATCAAACAGTAAACCCATTGAAGAGGAAGAATACTATCAGATATTCAAATAAATGGAGTGGAAGTGAGGGCTCAACCGGACGGACGACTGATTAATAAAACTTACAATCAATCAAATGATTTTAAAATCTGTTATTTATTTAACTTTCAAGAATATTCTGTCCAAAAACCTACTGTCTCTCAAATAGAGCACAGGGTTATGTCTTAATAGAGATGTTTAACAATTATTGATTAGACCTTCGATCGTCTATTAAAGACCAGTCCTCTCATGTCTAGTGAACTAATTTCTCTCAATTTATTTCAATCTATCAATTTGTTTGACAACTTTTTTATTTAAGTCTAACTTCTATTTGCTTTTCCATTGCTTTCAATCGATTCCTGTATACTCTCAGTGATGGGCACTATCGCAAATACTTGATGGGTTAATTCATCCAGAAATGAGTCTTGATCATATTTTATTTTTATAGCTTTCAGATCACTTGAAATTTTTCGCTTTTGATTTACGAACAATTCAATCAAAATAGGCTTTGCTTCGTATATGACTCAAACTTAGGTTCCGCCCAATCTGTCCGTCCCTTATATTGCTGTCTTCGATATCTATAGGTTTCATGACATTTGCAATTAGGAAAAGGGATAATAAAAATCGATTTTCAATATTCGTGTTAAAAATAGACCAGAATATCTCTAAGAGCAACGAGAAATGAGAATAAATAACCAGAATAAAAATGAATAAAAATTGATATTCACATTGTTGAAGTGTTCAAGGTTAATCATTTTCAGTGATTTTTCATTTCACTGCTTTTACAGTAATTTCTTCGGTTTTAAACATCCATTTTATTTGAGAGCAAAGAAAACAAATCTAATGGAAACTAAAAGATGGAAAACCTTTTGAAAAATGAACAAAACAGAAATGAAATATTATTAAAATTTATTCTAAAGAATTGCTAGAATATAAATTAAACTCAAATCCAACTGCTTATTCAAATAAATACTTGAAGCATAACATCAAAAATTTAGACCATCTTTTGATAAATTCATATGAGTTTAGTCTATGAATGAAAGATAAGAAAAGAAAAGGAAAAAAATTCAAATTCACATTTGAAACACTTATTCTGTGCTGACATTGAAATCAAAGTTTTCGTATAAATATCTTAAACAGTGAACAAAATCTTTTGTTACAAAAAAACAGTAAAAGTAACGCAAATTTTATTTTAAAGTAATATAAATGACTTACAGTTGTGTTCAACACATCATAAATATCACATTTTGGCTGTAAAACACAATTTAGTCATTCGGATGCCCTTCTCTTAGGGCAGTGCTGTGTTGTTCTCATTCTTTAGTCTTCAAAATTGAATTCCCTTTTCTTCTCTTCACTTTTGATATTAAACTTCTCTCTCTTTTAGTGATAAACGCTTTGCTTTTTATATATTAATAGCAGTGAAACACAAAATTCAATTTATTCTTCAACTTTTGCTTTCCTCTGTTCGCAAGAAAATCAAGTTTTCAATCATATGCTCGAAGGAAATCAGAAAAAAAACTCTTTCCTATTGTATGAGTGAAGAGAATTTTAATCCGATTCTGTGCCCAAAACTACAGTCCAATAGTTAACGAATCAAATAAATCAAAAGAATTTACATTATTTTCCACTTCATTCAAATGAGATGAAACCAAATTTACATACAATTCAATGGAAGAAAGGTTTGAATTTTCAAATTCACACAAAAATATTCTTTACTCAGTTTACGACTGATTTCTCCCAAAAATAGAGAAACTTGTGCTGAGCTATCCGTATGTGTCTTCAATATCTAAATGTAGGCTCAAATGTCAAACTCAAGTGAACACAAAATGTTTGCAAAAGTGTGAGACAGAGATTGTGTTAATCATGAGTTTACTGAAGAGAAACACCGAAACACTACAACAGATCGACAGATTAGAGGCAATGGGGGAAACGCCTGAAGAAGAAGAGCTTTAGTATTGATGACCAAAAAAAAGATTTACACAATTCTTAAGGATTGTATTGTTTCACAAATGGACTGACATAACACTGCTATTCATACGTAAGACTCGACTCTAATAATAAACTTCTATCGCATGATATGAGTGAAGAATAATTTCTTTTTGATTCTTCACACGAAACAGTCTATCGATCGATACAACTAATGATCCAAATATTGAATCCGAAATAAACATCAATTCCGTACAAATCAATGTTTGATCAGCTAATTCGGGGAGTGGTTGAGCAAGATGCATACTGAAATTTTCCAGATTCTTTATGAAAACGGAATTTTTCATTTAAAATGTATCTCAATTTATTAAAAATATTTTTCAATTCAAAACGAGTTTTACATTTCAATTAAGTTTTTCAAATGAGTACTCGAATTACAAAATTATCTACGTGACTTTTAATGAGTAATTTTTCAGCAGTAATTATTCTTGTTTAATCTTCAAAATGCTAATTAAAAACTCGTCAAAATCATTAAAAAGATTAATAACTTGGATAACATAATGAAAATAAAATTTTTAACTAATTTATGTGAATTGAAAAGAAATTAATTTTCAAATTAATTCAAATGTCTTATCAAAAGTTTCATCAGAAAACTTAATATTAAACTTATCTAAGAACCAGATCGGTGTCGTGTAGGAGACAGACAAATATAACCTTGATATGTTCGACAATGATTACATGACTCTTGCAATGTTTGTTATGCTGTGTAAAGACGTCGTCCCCACCTATTAAGCATCGATTGCATTCTGTTATCGATTTCTTAAACTAATTGTTTTTTTTGAATAAAATAAATAACATTTTAATCATTCATTAATTTAGTTATATTTAGAACTTTTGTAAATAACTTCGAGGGAAATGTTTTGAAATAATCAAGATTAGAATTTTTGCTTTCCTTCTGAATTGTGAAACACTTCTCAATAAAGTAATTATCGAATAATAAGTCATTTAATTAGAAAAACATTTCATTTGAAAAAATACAAAAACATTGAAAACGGATTAAAATTCAAATCAATATGCAATTGATATGTAAAGAGTTGAATTTGACCTTTCCCAATCGAAAATTACCGGCCCATTGGATGACTGGCCGTACATCACGAAAGCCAACCAATAAATATATAATTACAGTATTCAAAGATACTATCTTTAATAGTCTGAGCATTTTTTTTGTAGCATTCATTCTTAATATGCCTTCAATTTTCCTGGAAATTCACGATATTTCTATCCAACTAACCTTGAATTTAACATTGAAACCCTCGATAAAAGTTAGGTATTTTACCCGTCCGTTGTATGTCTTGCATAATTGTGATGTGTTTCGTAACGCTTTCCCATTATTATAAAAATCTCAAAGTTTTCATCGATAAGTATTTAAGAAAAGAACTCTCATTTAGAGAGGAGTGAAATAAGTCTTAACTCAAATATCAGTTCAAATAACTAAGTTTTTGTCAAAATGTATTCGAGTCTAAAAATTCTATTCCTATTTTCAATTATTACCATGGGTAATTTTTTTATCACTTGATAATTAGTAAATTAAATTAAATGACCACAAATTTATTCAAAACAGTTTATTGTGATTTCACCACCGATTGGATGGATCTCCAGAAAAGTATTGCCGCACTCTTTAGCCTCAATGAAGAACAACTGATCCAAAAGATCAACAAAGATATGCAGTTTGCGGACAATTCCATCGAAAAAAGATTATCTCAAACTCAAGAGTTGAAAATCTATTCTGATTTGACCCTAAAGTTCATTAAGTTTTACAAAGAATTTCGCAACGAATTCGAGAAAATGTTTAACAAACAAAAGGATGTGAAGAAAAGGAAAGCCCTTCTTATAAGACTGGCCTCTATTACCACAACAATGAGATACGATGAAGAGTGGAGAGCCATAAATTTCCGGGTCAGCATTGAGCCCACAGAAAGCGCTGACCAGTCTTTTGAGGAAATGCAACAAAAGTTTCGACAATTGATGCTTAAACTCAATACTGTTTTGCACACAAACGCAGAGAAAAACTATTTCAAACACCAAATGTTTTGGTATCACTTTTACAGTCGAGTAAGTTTCCACCTTGTTGATTTTCAATTAAAACTGTTAATTAACACAAGTAAAACCATTTGTGATTTTTCTAACCTGGATTCTCCTATTATTGCATAGCTTTCCGGCTTTTATATGAAAGCTTACATCGAAGCCGACATCGAAGTGAATAAACTCAACAAAAGTGAGTCTCAAATAAATATTCGAGTTTTGACTCAAGAATTGCAGAGATTTCTGTATTTGCTTTCATTGGGAAACAAACCAACAAAACATTTACAAAAACTCAACTGATATTCATTTGATAATTTTGTATTCTGTGCCGATTGTGCTGTTATTCAACCTATTTAACACATTTCAAAAATGTTTTACCTTGTTAATACATTGTCTTTTAACTGAATACAATCATAAACTGAACTATAATTCAAAGTTTTACCAAATATTTCAATAAAATGCTCTTATTTTTGATTAAAAAGATAAAAATGAAGTGAAAAGTTGAATGAACTTTATTTGAAACTCATTTCTCGCATTCTTTCCAAAATAAATTCCATAAATGTTGAAACTTAATCAACCTTTTGATGTATCAACCAATTGAAACAAGGAGAAAAATCTCTCTAATTCATCTGCAAGAACTTTCAAGTTAGGGCATCGGTCGGCCTTCCTCTGTCTGGACACACAATTCTTTGCCTCGCCATACATTTTACTATATACTTGCAGATCCTTTTGAAAACCATAACAATCAAGGTTATTTTATAATTAACAAACATCTGTATATATTGAGAATTAATCACTACTCACATAATTGATAATTCCCTCAATAACTTTGTTCTTGGTACTTTCCCAAATACTACCCAGGAACATCCGTCCCCTCAATATATTATATAATGAATTGAATTTAGTATCTGCGCCTCCGATTTCATCCTTTCTGGAGCAGAGTATAGTTTCATTCAACTGTTTAAGTCTACTCTCTTCGTCGCATTTCATAACCTGAGAGATGGCAGCGATGGTCGTTATGGCGTCTGTTCTCTCTTTCGGTGAACTGGATTTGGATAGTCTGTCATTCAGTTCCTCAGAAATCTTTTTGAGGGCATTCCTATATTTTTTGATGAAATCATAATAGCAGTCAAGTTTGGTCGCCTGTGCCCTCTTATGAACCATATCTATGCCTAGTTTGAGAATACGCTGAGATGAGTCGAGAAGAACTTGGTCATCCCTCACATTTGTGGCACCTCTGGCCTCAGCATGCATGACCTCAAGACCTTTCTTAACACATTCTTTATCTGCTTCCCTATTACTTACCACTAAGGAAGTGAAAGAAAAATTGAAATGATCTTGATCACTTTCAATATGATTACTGACCAGAACTGATAGCAATAAAAAACAAAAACAATTTCCAAAATATCATAACTTTTGATATTACGCTGAAAATAACTGATTTAGAGAAAGAAAAATATGCGACGCAAAAACTTAATCGATTGAACTAGATTGAAGTACTTGCTTCAATATTAACTAGTTCAAATCTAGCACACAAGCCTGGTGAAAAGTATTTTCGATTATGAAATGATTTAATGATGAAAATTAGTTTATATTTTGAAATCAAACTTTATTTCAATACTTTTTGCAAAGCAATTGACTAAGCTTTGGACATGGCTGAGATTTTGACGAGTTCGAAGAGTCGATCCAATTCCTGGACAAAACTATTCATATTACTACACTTCAAAGCGGCAGTTGACTGACTCTTAGAGCACTTTTCGCCCTCAGCGTACAAATTGGAAAACATGGATAACAACTGTTGAATAAAATGAGTAAAAATTTAAAATAAATGGTTTAGAAATCAATAGTTAAAAGACTCACTTCTCCGACGACTCCTGACATCACATTATTTGAGAGTTTGAGACCATTCGTACCCAAAAACAGTCCAGATTTCAAACCAGCAAGTTTTGTATGGAAATTCAATAATTTCGCAACACTTATACCCTGTTCCGGATTAGGACATACAGTAGCCTTGATGTTCGCATCTAAGTTCTCAGCTCTCCACTTCTCATCGCATCTCATAGCCTGAGTGAGTCCGGCCAGTCCTTTGATTGCACCTTTTCTTTCTTCGGGGGTCTTTGCCTTATCCAGTCTCGCCTTTTCGCCGGTCAACAGAATACTACTCAAAGTTTCGACGTATTTATCGTAAAACTGTTTATAACAGGTCAGTCCATTTGCATTGGCGACGGCGACTCTTTTCGCGACCATCTCTATTCCAATTTTGAGGTTTTCCTGGGTTAGGTTATAAAGTTCGTCGTCAGTCTTTCCTTCCAGAGCTTTGGTGCCATCTTTCATGCATTGAATCTCAGC
>JAQFXL010000881.1:0-15596 GCA_034693445.1 Edwardzetes edwardsi | reverse complement strand
AAAAAAAATATTTGCATTAATTCAGAGAAAATGTTTTTCTTTTGTTTTAATTTTGTTTTGTTTCAAATTATAATTAATCTAACGTTTAATCAATGATTAAAAACACAAACAATATTACACTTAATTAAAAATCATTTGAAAACAATATTATTAAGAAATGTATTCCGAATAAATATTATTTAAAAATCAAGTAATAGCCAAGGTTGTGCTAAATAGGTACTTTTTTCAAAAATTATTTGAGATTTTCCAGTTGAAAATGAATTTTTAAAATATCGATGAATTATCGAACATTTGTATCATGATCAAATAATGTGGAAATTGTTTATTTGACAAATCTCTGGGCACTCTGGCTATTATCACAAGCGATACATTGAGTGGTCAGCACAAGTCATTCAAAAGTCAATTGAACAAAAATCCGATTTTGAATAGCTATTCAGTAGTAATGCCTTCAATAGCGGCACAATTCAAAGGGCAGTAAATCTTAAGTGAATGGCATAAGTAGTTTGCGGTCGAAAGTGAATCTAATGGTCAATATGTTTGCAATGAATAGCCGTTTGTTGTGCCGGCACTCACCCCAACACCTTTTGTCAAAGCCTTGTCGATACGCATAAGAAATGACTCCTTTGTATGATTCGACAATTGTTTGCTTTGAGGAAAGGCTCGCGTGGGTCTCACCGGACAAGTTTTTCATTGCTTCCAACCGTTCAATAAGTGGTCAATATTTTTGTTGCTCTCAAATTTCAATGCATTCAAAAGGACTTTTCCTCTGCTATTAGGAATGGATGAGTGATGGGTGAGTACAAGTCAACGGTACAGGTGTTGACTTTAATTATGCAGATTATTGGTTCGAAATAAAAGAGCAATTAATAGCATTTGACATAATAATAATGAATCGATTTTTGAGATCAATGTTTGCGTCTGAACTGCAAACTAATCGCAAAATTAATAATTATCAAGAGATAGCGATTAACAGCTGCCAAAGCTTTAAACAAGCAAGTGGCAATTCTTCGGAATTCCGATTCGAATTAATTTTAAAGACCAAATTAAGTCAAAGTCAAAGTAAATTTTGCACAAAAGAGCCGGTCATGCAATCGACTGTTTTTTGTTTAATAATAATTACAGTACTTTTAATACTCCATTTGAATTCACTATTTGTCTCAACTTCTTATCAAAACAATACTTGTGATAAGAATTGAGTTTTTTTTAAAATTGTTTAGTCGATTGTCGCCAATAATAATAATTTGTAGGAATGAATGTCACACTAAAAAAAAGTCTAATCAAATGAGTGGAGAGACAGGAAATAGGCGTTTGTTAGGGCCTTTAGTTGGGCCTTTAGTTTTTCACTGTTCTTATCACAGGTTTGGCTTTTCGTGTGAATGGCTTCATATGATAGAGACGACAACTCTAATGGCAACCGACTAATAAAAAAAAGCAACATTTAAAGTAAATAAAAATTAAAAACTATAAACGCATTGCAAGGTATGAGCCGCAGCTGCCTATCAACTGATGGGCGAAAAAATTATCGTCAAATCAAATGCGAAAAATACCCTGCTCAAACACTACTCTGCAACCAAACAGTTGCCAAAACTTGCAATTATTAGTTTGTTATATACGACGAATCAAATCTAGAAATTATCGACTTATGAATAACTTAAGTCTCAGTTTATTATTATATACTTTCGATTCCATTACTTATTCAGAGCTCCGGTAGAAATGATTATATAAATGATAATAATATACATTAGAGTTTGGATGTGAATAATTGCTTAGTTGTCTGACACCAAAAAAGTCCATTTCCCAAAACATACGATTCCCACCAAATTGTTTATACATTTGCGTGAAAAACGATTTTTCTTTAGTTTTATAGTCAATAATCAAATGTTAATTAATTTCAGGAAAAATCAAAATACTTCTCAAAATTTATGAGAAATTTGTTAGTTTTCCAAAATTTTGATTGCAGTCACAAATCGATATGATTTTCAAATCAAAATTTTAATTAAAAATTTATTTTCATTTCAAATTCAAAATTTTATGTTTTCATTTATTTTTGATTACAAATCAATTGGAGTAAGGTCAGTAATAATCTATTGAAATGAAATTTATTGAATTCTGATCATGACACTTGTTTTGAAATGTATGCATTTCTTTATTTAAGATTTAATCTTAACTTGTGATCAATGAGAAGATAAACAAAATAATTAGAGTTAATGTTGTGTTTCTTCATTCAACATATTATGCCTAAAATTATCTAATATTTTGTCGGCGAAGACAAAGAAATTTTTCCTAAAATTGTTTTAAATCTGATTCAACTTCGAAATTCATATCACATTCATTTTGTCAAAGAGATTGCAATCAATTACTTGTTTTATTCAAATTATTAAAACAAAAGAGAATTTATTCCCAAAAATTCTTAAGTATCACAAATTGAGTCACAATTTCTGAATAGTTTGTATGAAACAACTTCTTGAAAAATAAACTCATTTAAGAAATGAGAATCGAAACGGAGCGCAATCTATCTCTTGCTTATAGAATTGATCCTTTCAACAATTATTCTGGGCTCTCAAAAGCGATGGGCTATGAATGCAACGAATAAAATCTAGTATTAGATAATTTGACGGACATTATGCTCGAAGTAATACTGATTTCTCTTAGTTTAAATGAATTGATTTAATTTATTATTAATAAATTTGATGAAAATATTTGCAATAATTCATAAATGAGTGCAATATTATTGAGAGGCACTAACTTTGATTAAAGTTCAGAGTCTGATAATTGCTATCAAATCTATTTCACTATTAAAATATTATCAATATTGAGTGCAAAAATAAACTCAACCCTACCATAAGTTATGATAGGGTTGAGTGGTTTACAACCCTAACGGTTTGGATCACCATTTGCTTAAAATATCACTTTAATTAGTTTTTCATCAAAATTAGAAATACACGAAAACAATATAAAACAAAAATTCATTAATTAGACTGATTTTATGATAGTTTATGCCATCAATTATTAGTTCATGCACATTTAATTTGAGTAACCATAGAGTTCTCAAAATGTATGTAAATATTATATTTTCTGAGTCCCATCTCTTCTGTGCCAGGTTCATCTTTCTTTGTATTAATTAAAGAAAAAATACTAAAACTAAAAATCATTAAAACTATAAAATTTTGTCAAAAGAAAGAATTAAAAACTGCTTTTTCATCGAATCATTGAATATTTGTTTGTAAGTACTAATTAGGCAACTAATGATCTTGCAGCTTTTATGGCTATCTATTATTCAAATTGGAAAAAGAATAGATAAGAGATAGTATTTTTTCATTTTTTTCAGCACAGAATATCTTAGTTATATGTTTAAAAAGCTAGTCGTAAGAGTGAGTGCAACAAACTATTAAGAGGCAGAAAATTATTTGAACAGAGATTCCTATCTATTTGTCTAAAGTCGAAAATATTTTGAGTGGTCTGAGCCCAGGAATACCGCATTTGATATTTATTACCATTGCATCTGTGCTATAATTAACCCAAAATTGTTATATTCCTATTCCTATACCTGAATATTATTAAAGTCAGAGACAAAAGCAAAATTTGTGTATAGACTCAATGCAAAAAAGAACAGGAAACTGATAAACGTTAACAATTTAGGGACAGGTAGAGGAGTCTTGTAGGACTTTCGACTGTAATTTACGGTTAAAGAACCGATACATCATTCTTGATATGTTTAAAACACTTTTTAATGTTATGATTTTCAATTGATATCAACTTTTATTAAAGTTTAAACAGTTTTATAGTTTGTGTCTGTTTTTCGAAATGCTTTTTCTTCTATTTTCAGTTTTTTTGTCCGACTTTTTTTGGTCACTAATTATGTTTGAAAATAAAAGCTATTTTTGGTCGCAATTGTCAACCATTTCTCATTAAACCCTTCATTCTGTACTAAAGTTTTACAGAAAGACATAAAAACAAAATAATAAAATATTTGATTCAATTAAATGTTTTATAAGTTATTTTATAGACTCAACGAAACACATATTAAGTGAAATAATTAAAATTTGTTTCATTTGATTCTCATATGAAAAAAGCTAATTAACTTCAAAATAAACGATTCAAATGAAATGAATATTGAAAATTTATGGGTTGCTGTAGAAGACAGTCAGGCCCTGTCCATAACTGGTTCTCTAGGGAATCTCTATTTTGATAAATTAAAATTACAACTGTCCAAGCATCATTTAGATGTATGTTTAGTTTAAAGTTCAGGTGTGTATAAAAAAATCTTATTCTTAAATAGTTTTTATAGCATATATAAAGTTACTTTGTTCATTAAGCTAGGCCAAATTGCACATCCATTCATTGAAAAGTGATAATAGATGGTCTCTGTAATAATAGCCGTCTGTTTGCTGCAACTCTTTTAATGGGAAATTAGTTCAATATTTTCTTCTTTTATCTGATGTAAAGACAGATAAGATTCCAATTAAAAGTTTTCCAATATTTGCTTTAATTATAATTTGGTTTCTATTTTTGAAAGAGATTGTTGGGATCGGCTAACCTGAACCTCTTTTTTTGAAAGAGACATTAAGACGTCACTAATTTTCAAGTTTTCAATCATTTGTCTCTTTTTAGAATTGAAAAATTGAATTAATTTATTATTTTTAATGAAAAGTAAAATACAATTTTATTTTCAGTTTTCTATTTTTAGTTATATTCAAAACAGATTGCAATTATCGAACCGTTTTCAAGATTTGAGTCAAATATGAATAAAGATTATTACAAATGAGACCATTTGTTGAACCAATAGTTAAATACAATCGAAATTCAATACAATAAAGTCGTTAAAATGAAAACGAAAAGTTTCAATGCCCTGATGAAAAATGTTTGTTGAATGCTCTTGATAAGGTTCCAAACGTTAAGAAAAGAAAATTCAAAATTATTTTATTTATTCGAATGAAAGATTCAAAATTGAGTGCATTTGCATTATTTCGTTCCCAACATCCCTGAGTGGAGAACATTGTATCGATCGATTGATCCCAACATAGAGCGCAACCCTAAATGTGTTTGAAGCTTGACTTGAGTTGAGACCAAAATTATGTACGAATTGCAGGCATAGGTCTATTGGAGAACCGTTTTATTGATTTTTATAGACAAAGCCATGGATTGGCCGAAACATTAGTATTTGTGATGCATTTCAATCGATTTTCATTTAATATTCATCTCTCGTTCATTCAATTAAACATTTCTTTTGTTACTTTATTTGACTTTTTTTCGTATAATTTATTGATTCATTTGAGATCTACCCTTAATTGCAAAATTCAGGACAAAATACTTGTGTTTTGTTTTGCAAAAGAGAAATGAGATATTATGCACAAACAAAAAATCTGCTGGTTTTCAGTGAATTTCGCCAAATATTTTCAATAAAGTGGTCGATTTGAAAAAATTTCTTCTGAGTGAACCTAGTTTTCAGTTCATAACAAATTGTTCGAAAAACAACAGTTAATCATAGATTTGAATCAAAAGCTGTTTTAAATAATTATTAGTCAAAAGTAAATATTATTATTATCACTAAAGTATAGGACTCTTAATGTGCTGACAATTATAGGATAGGAAAACAAGGAATCGTCAGATCATTAAAAGCAAACAATTATGTCATTAAACAAACATTTGAACCAAATGTTAGACTTTTTTGTGTAGTCTTTATATTATAATTACTTTATTTAAAGCAATAAAAATAAGGATTTTTGGGGTAAATCCTATTCCTGCGGAAAGCCATGTGAGTATCTGTCATTCAACAAATGTCTGAGATAATGAACCATTTAAACTAGGTTTGTTAGCCCAAGTGCGGAGCTCGTTTGCCCAATTTTGAGCTAGGTCACATGCCTTGTTTGCCAATTTTGCTTGAAAGCTTAGATCAACTTGATTATAAGTCTATCACTATCAGTCCATCATCACTTTTAATCAAAGTGAGCTAGCTTGTAATAGTTTATATTCTATAAAAAAAATATTTATAATTGTCGTTGATAGAATTGGAATTTAATTTTTTGCCCTGCATACATTTACAAGATTCAGTACAAATTTAAGATTTCTTTAATTGATTGATGAATTTATTTTGTTATTAATGATTCAATTATCAGAAAATACACGACTTTTGTTGAATCGGTCGGAAAGTCATTCATTTAATGGCATTGAAAGTAATCCTTCAAACGATCTTAAAGTCATATCAATTGATCTCAAAACTAAAGAATATCTTGAATTAAAAGCCATTAAAATAAAAGAAGTGATAAATCAAATACAAATGACTCGAAAAAGCATAGAATTTGTTAAATAAGAGACCAATAATTGGTTTCCTCCTGTAATTGATCTCAATTTTGTCTTCACTCGAAAATCCATTCATTTTAGTCGACAGGAAACGACAAATTTAACGAACATTTTAACGATAAGAATACTTCTCTTAAATCAAGTGCTTATTCATTGCAATTTCAATTAATTAAATAGATAATTGATATTTGAAATATAATTGGACCCATCTCAAATTTGACCAGCCTATCATTTGATCATGCTAAATTGTAATTTTGAGAGCAATAATTGTGTTCAATCGAAGTATTTTTTGAATTAATTTCAAAACGCATTGAATTGAAATAAGTTATGAATAAAATACTGAAATGAAGCGAAAAACAAATGTAATAATCATTTATTTGAAACCAAATTCTCTATAAATGAATACATTTTTTGATTCAAACTAAACATTGGATTAAATCTTTAAATGAGTTTTTAAACGAAAAGACCAGTCAATAGACAGACAGACAGTTCTGTTCTTCAGTTTCCGAGTTTTTTTTAAATTCAAATTAAATACGAAATAAAATAATTATTCAAACAAATTATGTTTTGATTGAAACCAAGAAAACAAAAGTAAAATTCAAAGTAAACTGATTTTGAAAATGGATTCAGTGTTTCGATTGACTCAAAATGAAATCAAATCTGAATATAAGGAGAGAGCGATCCAATCGATTGACTCCGTTTTGATTCTCTCTCTCTTTCCTCTAATCATTTAGTTATGGATTTTATTTTAAGATTTTTTATTAGAATTTGATATTTAGACCAAACAAAGGGCCCCCGGTTTTCAGTTTACGACACGTTTGGTTAAAGCCATCGGTCGGCACCGGATGTTATGTTTTGGTCGTTTAATCGTTTTATTTGAAACCAGATTTTATTCTGACTTTTGCTGTTTTACTGTTTTTTGTCCAAAATTGTGGATTAGTGTCACTTCAAACCCAACTAAAAGACAAACACATTATTAAAGGCATGAATGGCAACAAAGAGTTAAAGTGTCAGACCTGGTCCAGCCTTCATACATGAGCGCCAAATTCTCCACATCCATCGCCTCCTTGAGAACATGATTGACCTGTTCTATGACACTAATCTTTTTGTTCTGATCCGGGTCTCTGCCGTCCAACTAATTTCAAACATAAAAAAGACAATAAATAAAAGAGGAATCAATTGAGTGATATTCGAGTTAACCTTCATTTTGACTTTTTTCCAAACATTAGTCGCATAAGTGTTTCGTTTAACTGAAGACGAATTCTTAGGATTCGATGACTTTTTGGTTTTATCTTTTTCTGAACCTTTCAATTGATTGGAAACATTTTGAATTCTGGAAGCGGTGACAACAACTGAGTCGATGAGAATAATGTCTTCCAAAGCGTTAATTCGGGTCTCATTAGCAGAAAATTCGTCCGAAATTTTTGGCCAATTATTCTGTCTTTCGATTTGTCGTATTCTAGCGTTGAGTCTAACGATTGCCTCAGAGTTTTCTTTTTCCATTCTATGCTTTGGAATCAGTTTCCCCTCTTTAGCCAACTCTGTTATGCGGGCGCCGCCATAAATGGCACCGGTATAGCCTTCTTCGTGATCAGGGGTCCAATCGATTAGCGGGTCGTAAACAAAGGCTTCTAAAAGGGTAAGAAGTGTTTCCTTCCCTTTGCGTAGGACTCTAAGGATGTGCTCGCAGGACATCCGAAACGTGCCCTCAATTCCAGTAATTCCAAAGGCATTAACCATGTTTTGAGTCAAACGACAGGACACTCTCTCTGGCACTCGAAGAGTCTTTCCCTTTTCAAAACAGATATTATAGTCGATGTGAATTACTTCACCAGTGCTTAAGTCCAATAAAATGTTGTCGAGATGTCTGTCCCCTAAACCAATAATATACCCAATCATAGACATAACAGCATTAGAATAAGTGAAAGTCTGGGTGAGCCGCCAGTAGTCGTATGTATTGATAGACGCACACCACAACTCTTTGGCAATCAAATCAACCGGAGTTTCTTTAATCAGTTCTTGTAAAACCTGAACCAATACTTTTGAGGGCCATTCGCTTCGATTCGTTCCGATTATTCCCTTTGCGGCCAATTTCTTGCTGAAGATCTCAGACGGCTTATAGGCGTTGTCATTGGGGCCGACAGTCGTTATGTTTTGAAGTGTTTTGTTTGGAGATACCTCTCGATTCAGAATCCATTTCTTGTAGAAGCCATAGAGTGCTTGTCCGCCGTCCACCCATTGAATGAGTCCAGACTTATTTCCAAGAGGAGTCACTGAATAATGTCGAGCTCTGTAATGAACTCTTTCCTGTTTACTGTTATCATATTTAACAATCATTTTGTTGACAATCGCGAGGAACTGCATAATCCGTTCGTCCAAATGTAAGTCTTCGTGGCCTTTGAATAGATATGTATGCGGTTTGCCATCTGAGCCGTAAAGTATGAGTTTCTTGGGTTTAGTCTTCGTATGTAAAGTGGTCACAGTTTTGCAGACGCGTTGAATCGTTATGTTAGTGCCCGCAGTACTCGAGTGAACATTCAGACCCGGCATAGGTATGACTGTATTTTCAAGAGTCGCCAAAATTGGACTAATGTTTTCCATAATTAGTTGGGAGCGACCGTTAGACGCCATCATTGCTTTCTTTTGGACTGTTTGCAGTAACTGTTGATATGTTGTTAGGATCTGTTGCGGTTGTGTCGGATCTAATGGCGACCGAAGACATTCAATTGTGTCAGCGATTGCTTTACTGAAACATCTTTGGAACCACAACTCATGAGGCGTTTCCGGGGTTTCACTTGTAATCAGTTGAGTCAATTCCAAGAAGTAAATGATTCGACGGAAGAATATGTTGTGCTTTTCTCTTATAATAAAATCCTTGTCCTCTTCGGACAACAAATTATTTGTTTTGATTTTATCGACTTCTGTCTCGAAAACGGATATCTGTTTCTTGAGTTCTCCCAAATGGTTCATAAGAGTCCCGATCCAGACTTCATCCCAGAGAACAGTTATTCGTCTCAATTCGTGAACGAATGTCTTTGTCTGAGAAATCAATTGTGGGTTTTGTTGGCTCAGAGTCTCTACGAGTGCTGCGTAACAGTTCTGCATTAGTGCTGACTCTTCTTCCTGTTCATTGATGACAGCGTCCACATCAAAGTCATCGTCAAAGTTGTCGTCAAAGCTTTTGCCGGGAATTGAATCGAATAAATACTCGTCCTTTTTGTTGGTTAGAGAACCGGCCACTGCTGGGAATACTATCAAATGCGGAGAATCTCTACCGATTCGACACAATAAGTCGCTAATGCTTTGGCGGACGTAGTGTTCGGGATGGTTGAGTCGGGAGAAAAGTTGCAAGATTATGTGCTTCCAGGGTTCAGTTGGTGTATCGGAGAGCCCCACCTCAAGGATTTCACGCATTTCAGGCGCGTGTTTTAATATAAGTCGCAATAATCTGAGCGTCGCGTTCACTGATTCACAGCCGGTGTGTCCACTCATTTGCAAGTATTTGAAATAAGAAGTGGCCGACAGTTTGTAGAGAACGTATGCGTTCTCTTCTTTACTGATACTCCTCTGTTCGAGTTTGTCTTCTTCCAAATCAATCAGTTTTCGACCCCATCTGTAACTCCAGGCGCCCAAAGCATACCAAGACTTGGCTAAAGCCGGGTAGTTGTTAACACTGAATAATAATAACTTCCCAATCAATGCATCGGACGGACCCAAAGCCTGTTCGCAATGAGTCAGATCGTCGTAACGCCTCAGTAGTAATGAAAGCACCGGATGTGACACAGAATTTAGATTTTCAATATATTTCTGGTCTGACTGCAAGTATTTGACTAAAGTCAGGAGCGATCGCGACATCGTTTCCATGTATTCGTCGCTTTGTTTGTCTTCAGAATTGTTCAACAGATGTGACGTACAGTTGAGAAGTGTGTCGATGGCAGCCCTCGAGTCTCCGAAACTATACATAAGTTTAGAGCCCTCCCACTGGAATTTAATTAGTTTTGCCGATCGGTTGGTGCTATTGACGACTTCCTTTATTACTGTAATCAGTGGTGAGATATCATTCACTTTAACAGAAACGCAATTTGTTATCAATTGTTGTTTCGCTGATTGGAGAGCACAGGTGTCGGCGGCGTATTCGAGGAGAAGTGATTGCGAGAGCTTCAGATTCTGCTGTTTTCGCGCGACTTTTGCCGAAATATAATTCAATTCATTGAATGAGTCGTTGAATGAGTTGTTTGTATTGTTTGTGATCTTTTCAGTCATTTGGTGGTAGAATTTGGCCCAAATCATGGCATTGACTAAAACACTGGCGTTTGACGAATGAAAACCACTGATTGGACTCAAAGGCGAGACTTTTCTAACATTTTTTGAATTATTTTTAGTAATGTTTTTCAATGCGATCGCATTTCTGTGCAAAACATTTATGAATGGATTCTCAACAGAAGGACTGCACAGAAGAGGGATATGAATGAGTGGATTAATACTATCATCGATTAAGTCTTCCAATTGTTTTTCAATACTTTCAGTCGGATTATTAAATTGTGAGACACATATCGAAAACAATTGCGACTGTGATTTGTGGTACATTGCGTTCGTGTCCCACAAAAGACTATTTCCTTTATCTTCTTCTTCTTCTTCTGATTGGTTTGAAATATCGTTTGGGAACTCCGATAAAGACTTCATATATTTATAATTAATATTTCGACTGAAAAGAGAATTATTTGAGATTTGGTTGGTTTGTTGGCTCCAATCAATCGCTTCATCGAATCGGCCGACACTCAGATAGCACTGAATTATTCGGTTACTAAGAAAATCGGTTCTATGCGACGATTTTTCCTCTTCAGTTGTGGTCATGTCATTGGCAGTAGAAGGAGACTGTGCTCGGAGTCCATGAATTGAGTCGTACTGATCCAAAGCATTTTCAAAGCGTCCGTTGGCCTCTTCTGCCGCTGCTTTGATCCAAAGATATTTGAGTCCGAGCGTCTGTTTGGCCCAAATGTAATAACCCATCACAGCGTCAGACGATTCCAATTGAATGAGTGCTTCGATTATTAGAATAAAAATTAATTCCAAATCGTTTTTATTCTCTTTCTTCGAGCCTATGATTTCGCGCAACAGTTCCTGTCCGTGACGTACAACAGTTGCCGGTTCTCCACACTTGAGTGCAATCAACATAATTGACATTCTATTCCGTCCGATCCATTCGGCACACGTTCCTCTATTGGTTCGAAAAAAGGTCTTGGCCACTTTTGGCGTCACATATAGACGAGAAGAATTGCCGTCAATTGCATTATAGATTAGTTTCTCCATGTTTTCCATCAAAAGTAATAACATCCGAACCTTAAGAGCAGCCGAGTGTTGGCCAACTTTTTTTTCAGATTTCAGCGATCCCTGGATCTGAGCGACTCTTTTCTTTATTGAAGCTTCGATTTTAGTGAAAGTGTCCTGAGGTTTGCCTAAAGGAGTGCGCAATCTATTAGAGATGCAGTACTGGACGACTTCCCAACACGACCAGAAAATTTGAGCACTTTTGTGACTATCAAATACTTGGGTTATATTCAATGGATTGGAATAATTTTGATAAGTTTTGCCCAATGATTGCGAGCCTTTAATTGGGTTGTCATCACTCAAACAGCAATGAAACCAACGCCACAACCATTTGTTGTCATCTGATTCGACGTCATTCAGAATATACGAAATGATTGCTCGAAAACAATTGGATGAAAACGAAGAGGACGGGTCCCTCTGCATGAGTGCCATCAAAGCTCTTCTTATTTCTTCCGGATATATGAATCCCTCTTTCCTTTGGATTATGTCTGGACTCGAAAATACTTCTATTTCTTTAGATTTGATAACAGACGGAAGAATAGCCAATAAATTTGAGTAATTCTTCTTAATGTCGACAACGATGTGTCCGATATGCAGATGACATGACTTTCGGTATTTTTCAAAAGCATTCGATAATACGATATCCGGATATGACTTCAGCACTGATTCCATTACTTTACAGCTTTTAATGCAAACAGTTTTGTGCTTAGAGAAGGACAGGTCAGCGATGGTTTCGATCAGTGATATCATCTGATTGGATGTACTTAAGAATTGTTGGTGAGTGTGAGAACATTCCAATATTTCGAGCGTCCAGTCGATACAGAGGACAGCCGTTTGGTTCGTCAATGACTTCAATTTGAAAACGGAAATCAATAGATCTATAATATTTGACAAATGATTGGCGGAGTGGGGAGTCATCGATGTGTTGAATAGTTGACCACTACTTGGATTGGTTGGATTGAGCTGAACAGGCGCTGAATTGGGAGGACTGCTGATCAGATTACTACTGGATATGAAGTGCATGTGTTTATTGCTATGAGAATACAGAATATAAAGCAATGAGTAGTGAATTGTCTCGTATTTCTTCGAAAGGCTTTCATTCGTAGGTTTTATAATATTGAGGATCAAATCAATTAGAGTGGGTCTGAGCGCCCACATCAGTATCAGTGAGTGCTTTGTGTTTGCAATCTCTACCAATGATACTAAACTAGACTGCACTGCATGTATGGCCTCTCCTTCGCTGTAAATGGAATCGGGATCTCTTTCATTGGGATCGACCGAAAGTATTATTTGTGATCCCAATAGAACAGTGAGGGCGGACTCCATGTCCGACAGAATACAACGATAGGCCTCTTCAAGAATGGCTACACTTTTGACCGATAGGATGGAGTGGTGTAAAGCAAACAAACTTTTTTGAACGCCATTCGAGGGATTGAAACGTAGTTTTTGACACTTAGAACCACTGGCGAACACTTTGTTGACGAAATTGACGGGTAGTTCCACATTCATGGCTTTGGTCACTGTTCTCATCAAATCGATTGAACTAATTATATATTTATTGCTCGAAAAGTCAAACGATTCTTGAATTTTGGCCAAATATAGCAGTAATTGAGGACTTAATGCGGATAACAATTGTTTGAATGCGATGGACAGGGGGTCTACCGATTCTAGTGTGAGTCGAGAGCAGTGGTTACTGGCTATTACTAAGTCTTCTGAGTGTTTGATGATTATAACGGAATTGACGCGATTTATGATAGTCTTTAGGGCATCACTCAAGAAATCCCATGTAATGGCGGGCGTCGAGTCCTGAGACTTGAATTTTTCCAAACTCTTCAGAACTGTTATATAGATTCTGATGAGTGCCGCCATTTTTAATATCTTCTCGTCTGAGGATAAGTTCTCATTAGTAGAACGCGATCTTTGATTTGTCTGCATATTCTTCGGATGAATCAATTGAACTCTGGTTTCGTCCATCAATTCCTGATAAAAGCGTTCAAAATCTTCGATGAATTGTCCCAAAAGAGTTACCGTAAACTCGATGTCGAAGTGCCAAAAGTCTTTCAGAGATATCAATGCGTTCTCTAATGGTTTAGTCATAACTTCTTTATGACATTGAGTCGAATCCAAGAGCCAACCGATTAGTATATCGATGACATCCCGAAAGTGTTGTTTCAATAGATTCGGATAATGTTTGGCAGCGATTAACACGACTTCGGTTATAGTCAGCAAAAGTTCGATATTCTCCGCCTCTTCCAAAGAGTCTTTTAATTTATTCAAAATCGAACCCATACTGTCTTTGACACCTTTACCCCCATTTTCTATTATTTTATGTAAACTCTTGAGTAAAACAATTCGAGTTTCATCTGTGACTGAAGTGTTGTATAAGTCGAACATCCAATTGAAGAGTTCTCTCGAGTGATGAGACAAACAACTGCTGAACGCAATCATACATTCAATCAGTTCTTTGATTATATCTGCGAATAATTTTGTGGTCAATATTCTGGTCAGAAGTCGCGTCACGTCTTCGATAACTCTACTAAAGAATTGAATTCAGAGATATTTGGAGTCAAAGTGAAAGCGATTTGAGGTAAGAGTGAGACATACCGCGGCTTTTCCACAACAGCTCTGGGAAAGGAATTGGTGCAAAACAATTGTGTCAAATCCTGTAAATACTTCGGCCACAACCGCTTCTCTCCCGTCTCGAACTGTTTCATACATGACTTCAGTTGTTTCAGATCCGACTGAACTGACGAAACCGTCTTCTGAAGAGGCGCTCCTTCATAGCCATTAGTTGACCGCGAATTATACGAATTGTTATGATATCGGTCTTCATTCTGAGCGCCATTTCTTCTTTGAGAGGACACAAATGACCGCGAATTATATGACGAGTTATTGCCATTATTTTGACGATAACTGTAGACCATATCTGTGACCAAACCGTTGTTCGACTCGTTATTCGATCTGTTCTTCTCGTTCTTCAGGTAAGACATACTCTTCTCTGGTCTTCAGACCAATCATTCGAAACAAATCTCTTCTTAGAACTAAATTAGATAGAAATCAGTGAAAATCAAATTCAAATCAATGTTTAAATCGATTGCAAAAATCGTTAAACAAAACAATTATTTCGACTTTTAATCAAATGATAGTATAGTTTAAAACCAAATCATATGAATAACAAACCTTTTGATCACATTTTGCGTTCAAATCAATTGAAAAATCAAAATCAGAGCAAAAAATAAGGAAAATTCAAATTTAAAAAAACAAAACCAAATTGTCTTAAAGTCGTATTGAATTCAATGTCCATTCAATGATAGTAACAACGGATCACTTCATTGCTGATCAATAAAGATGTGAATCAAAGCCATCGATGGCTTAATAAACGTTTAATTATTGATTTAGTTTAGTGTTAATCGAAATAAGAGTTTATCTCTTTTTTCATTCATTTGTAATCACTTTTCGTTCAGTGAAAACACAAATAGGTTTTGGAGTCGAATAGGAGTTTAAACTGACATCTGGTTGTCGTTCCCCTAAACATCTCTAAAGATTACCATTGGGTTTGAACTTGGTTTGGGTTTGGGGCAAATAATTCTCCCTTGGTTTGGATTTGGGGAAAATAATTCTCCCCTGGTTTAGATTTGGGGCAAATAATCCTCCCTTGGTTTGGATTTGGGGAAAATAATCCTCCCTTGGTTTGGATTTGGGGAAAATAATCCTCCCTTGGTTAGAGATCGGGGAAACTAATTTCCAAGGTCAATTTTCCAATTTATTTTTAATAAAGTTAATTTAAAAGTTAATTGTAATTCACTTTTTAATTTATTTTATAGCGTTTATTATATTAAGTTCATAAAAATTAATACCTTGCATATTCATTCAAAAAGTAAAACCAGAAAAGTTGACAAAAATTAATTAAAAATTTAATTCAAATTAATTTTTTAATTTAATTTTCATTAACTATATAAAAGTTTATT
>JAQFXL010000880.1:0-15605 GCA_034693445.1 Edwardzetes edwardsi | reverse complement strand
GGTCTTGATCATGGTCTTGATCATGACTGGATTGAAGATAAATGAGAATTTTCAGAAATCACAGCATTTACTGCACATATAATCGACACTACATTACGGTTTGAACTCAAAATTCATTAGCAAATACTTTAAAACCCATTTCATTGAATGAATGCCTTCGAAAAAGCACCGAATAACTAGAATTGTTCATATTAATTGGCAAGCTCATTAACCATTCCAGGAATTGAATGAACAGTGAAACATTGAGATCAAAAACATCTCAAACATTTCATATTTGAATAATGCATAACATTTTCTACGACTACTGTATTTTTTAGATCAAAATATCGGTTCGTTTCATACGAATTGAAGAAATGATTTAAAAATAATATTTTTTCAGACATTTTGTTTAATCAATAAAATGAAACTAAATTACAAAATGGGTTTAATTAATGCAAATTCAGTATTGAAATCGATATTTGGTTCTGATTGAGTCCATGCAATGGATTGCCATAAATGTTGACTAAATTAATGGGAATCTCATAAAGAAAAGACATATTGCGAACAAAGAGTAAAAGTGAAAGAGTGAACCAAAATTGATAGCAATATAATATCCAATAAAATATGTTCATCACTATTGTTGTGTTAATGGGTTCAATAATATCACTGATATTCACCAAATTAAGAGAGGCATAAAACTGATGGCACACACATAAGTGTTGCACTGACTGCAAGACTTGCTGATCAATTGATGCACTTCTTTATGTACTGACCTAACATGCAATTCGAGCACTTCTTCTCAGCTCTCTCTCTCTCTCTCTCTCTCTCTCTCTCTCTCTCTCTCTCTCTCTCTCTCTCTCTCTCCACATTTTCCTTCTCCTTATTGAATGACAATACAGCGGAAGACCGTTTCCATAAAATTTTAAGTGCTTTTCAATTCCTAGGCTTCAAACCGGATCGTCGTTTCTTTTTTGAGGGATAGTCAAGGATTGCGAAATAAGATAATATCTAAAAAAATGTCAAAATAACTGACAACACATTGAAGGCAATTAATCGAAATTGATTTCTACTAAATTGGATTCAATTAACCGACGAATACAACCGTAGAGGCCAGACATCGACAAAACTAAGAAATATTTAGCCGCGTAGCTAAAGACCTGGACATGAATGATAGAATTTGGTTTATAGGGTAGGTTTACATATCTAATGATAAGATGTGTTCATTTTTCTTGTGACTATTAGCTCAGATAATAGCGTTTCCAACACTTTTTATGTGTTGCTCTGCTCTGCATTAAAATTTCATGTATTTCTCTATTGATTATCGATTAGCACCCGTACTATAGTCGAGTGCACAATACGATTGATGAATATATTATGTTTTATACTCTTTCTATCAGACTATTACACGACTAATAATTAATATAAATTGTGTTTTCATTCAATGAAATCAATGATAGGACTGAAGGACTTGTCTGCAGACGGAAAGCAAATACAGATACTCGAAGTCGAAATGTTTTATTTTGTCAACACTTTTCTTATTTTTCATTTCATTTTGAAACTAACACTTGTGGTGAAGAAGTCTTCAGAATTGGATTATATTTTAAGTATTGTGCAAATCGATTGCACTATCATTTCAAATACTAGAGAAGTGATTCTTATAAAACATCACTCAATAGATTCGATTAAAGGAATTAAAGAATTTAAAATTAAATTTGAATTACAAATAGTTTTATTATAAAGAGTTTTGACTATAAATTATTCATTTAAAACGAATTTAATCAAACGTACACTTGAAAAATGATGTATTAGCATGATTAAATTTCAACATTTGTCATTTCCAATCAATTTAAAACCCAATTTAAGATGAAATTTGATAATTTGAATTTGAATTTGAATTTCAGTATCAATGTCTTGAAAACAAACACAAATCAATTCTATTTCGCGAATGTTCTTGCTATTTACATTTGAATGAGCAAGTTATTTTCAGTGTTTTAATTGAATAATAATCTTGGATTTCAGATGAGATTACGAAACTGTGTAAGATTACAGGATTATAGTCAAAAGCATATGCTAGTTTTCAACTTGATGCTATGGTATTAAAACGAAATTAAAGAATCTTGTTTTTCATCAACTGATGTTACCGATAGACGTTTGCACATGTTGCAATATTTTTAGTTGAAAAACTAATAATTTTCACATTAGCTGATTGAACCTAGTCAACTAATTTCAACTTTGCAAACACTGAATAAATTTCAAATAATTTGATTGATTACTCAAATTTAATGATTAATTAAACTCAAAATCAATTTCTGGATAAAGTTTTCTAAAATAAATACAATTTAAATACGAATCGAATGTCAATCCTTTTATTCAAATGAAACCAGAATTCAATTACTCTTCACAAAAGTATAGTCTTGGTATATGTTGGTGTCATTTAAATCAATCAATTAGTGGAATTTAATTAATGACTTAACTAATTGAACAAAACATTAGTTCGGATGAAAAGATGAATGATTTCAGTGATCGGACAACAAAAGGATTTCTTCACTTAAAAGGAAAATAGATTTCAAAATAATTGGCGTAATGTTATCACCTGTGCTCTAACTCCTACTCATTTTTCATGCATTGTATGGACAACTCCTCAGAGATTTATTTACGTAACATTTGGTTCAATGCAAATGCAAATGTTATTACACTGGAGTGCCATTATAATGAACATCCTGTATAATTAATTTTCCTTTATAATCAACAACTTCTAGATTCCAAATCCACTTCAATAGACATTAATGTTAAAAGTAGTCCCTTATAGTCAACATTTGTTTCCTCTATAATTAGCGCTATGTTTAGACCACTCTAATAGAAAACTGTAGTAAAACTACTCCCTTATAATCAACAATGAATTTGACTCAAAATTCACTTAAATCTCTTAAAAAGTGGAAAATAACTGATTATTTACAATAAAAAGCAGTATTTTATCTAAATATTATGTCATTTAAATAATAATACTTTTATTTGAATATGTTTTCAATACAATGTCCATTATAATCAACATTTCTCTATAATCAACAGACTCTTTTTAGCCAATCGAGTTCATTATAATGGCACTCCAGTATATCACTGAGCTTTAAATTGAGTAAAGAAAAAAACTGAATTCCTTTGAATAACTGACCGAATGAATTGATAAAAACTCTCGAAAATAGGATTGTCAACAGAAACCTTAACTTCTATTTTGATCAAAAATTTTATAACTTTTGATTCAATTGAATCACATTTAAAAATATGTTTTAAAACAAACACAAGTATTACACAAATCATAACATAAAATGTTTCATTACTGTCGACATTGAAATCCCATTAAATGATAGAAACATATAGTGAAATGACATGTTTATTAAATATAATGACACAAGTCCATGTAGGAGAGGAAAGGTCAAGAGAGAGAGAGAGAGAGAGAGAGAGAGAGAGAGAGAGAGAGAGAGACCTGAAACGAAGTGTTATAACATAGAAATAAATTCTAACAAATTGTAAGACAAATATCATAAGACATTTCACTTATTATCGTTGCAATTGTTGGCAAATTCGGCAAATTCTTTGTCTATCAGTCTTTGTTTCTAATGATAACATCTGAAGAAGTTTTCACTAATAGTTTTCTTTTCTAATTTGGAGAAAAAACTTTTTTCTCTGATTATTGGACTGGTATTCGGGAGAAAGGAATATAATAATAATAAAATTGTGGAAATTATTCAGTCTTCAGCCTTACTGTCGGCTGACGTTAAAAATTCAATTAGAAATATATTTCGGTTTTTGTTATATTGACTATTCATCTGTTGAAAGGCAATGAGATATAAATTCATTTATCATCACTAATATAAGCGCTGAAGTGATTTATCTCGAATCATATTCGCAGTGAATTGTGTTAACTCCTAAAACTCATACATAGTATAACTGTATATAACTCTCATATACCCTTATGGCACACAAATGATGAAAAACTTTTTTCAACTGCTAATGTAATTCTCTGGTTTTTATTTGACGTGCGTTAGACTTGTCTTACATTTGCGTTAGACTTCTTGCAAATCAACTGCGAAGCTGTGAAAACCAGATAAATATTAGCTTCACTGCATAGCTAAGCATTGTTTTTTGCCAATCAATTACCTGTGCCATTCACTTGATTTTTATGCTAATAGTGTAGTAACAGATGCTATGAATCAAAACCTTTCTCATCGTAACTGAATATATAATTAAGAAAATGAAAGGATATCTCTCTCTCTCCCAAAGGTTTTTTCATGTGGGCCCTAATCAATGAGCGCTCAACCCATTGCACTCTATCTGTCGTGAAGAGTGAAATATTGAAAATCTCAATATTAATAAAACGATGTTTTTATGGCATTAAAATATTGATTAATTTATTTTTGAATTATGAATAGATGAGTTCATAAGTCATGTTCTCATGTTTTCATTGCATGTTATCAGCGAAGAGTCGATCTTCAAAAATAACTCTTTGAGTATTGATATAAATGTTAGACTCTTTTATTCTTTGGTTATAAAACTCCTTTAATAGTATTTCATTTTTCAGAGATATAGCACATCATTAATAACTAGTGAACAGCAAATCAATACTAAGGAAACACACTTTCGGTCAGGGATTAGGCTTTTGGTAAATGCTTTTCCGTATTAGAGTCAAGTTTTTAAAAATATTATATCTGTTACTCTTTTATCGATTGATTAAACAATGAGACAATTGTATGAAATGTCGTTTAAAATGGTTGTCTTTGAATGAAGTTTATGTGAAGTATGTGTTTGAAGACTACTCTCATTAGTAGTTTAGTAATTCATATGAATTGAGTAAAAATGAATTAAATTGAATATAATTATATTAATGTGACATTTGAGTGATACTTATGTATAGAATTTCATGGGATTTGTTGATAACCAACTAATTATTTTCCATAGTTATGCTTATCAGAGCCAAAACACTTGTCAATAATGGGATAATTTTATTTAATAAACAATAAGATGACAAAATATTTTGAATCCAAATGATGAGTAGAAAAGCAATCAAATAAATATCAGAATATAGTCTTATGAAAGTCAATCTGGAGATGAAAAACAAATCCCATTTCAGTCATACAATAGTTTGAGAGTTTGACAGGTCTGACGATTAGGACAATCGTATCATCCCTTCGAATGAGACCTATATATATATATATGTCAAAGAGTTCCAAATAAGTGGAATTCCTTCGGCGAAAAATAAAAAATAGATTTGACAGTTCTCGAGCACAGAATTAAAATTTCGATTACAATGACTCACATATTTATGTCTAGTCTTTAACTCAATATTGTCATTCAATGAAGATATTTCGACTTCTAACCAGTGATGTCGTCAATGTGCAAGTAACTGATGGGCAGTCTTCCATACCCTGAATTGAGCTTTATAAATTATTTTTGTGTAGGTGAAAACCCAGGTCTGAATTTTCTTTCCCTGATCGTCAAATCATTTATTCACAATGTGTTAAACCCCTGATTCATAAAAATTGATAAAATCTCAGCAAAACAGAAAATATGTTGCCTATGATAAGTCCTTAGGTATGGACAGCTCAACCCACCGGCTATCGACAAATAAGAATTGATAAAAGTTTTACTCTCAATAATACAGACATTTCATGAACTCAATAAATATGTATTCAATGATTATAATCCGGGAGAAAAGTCTATTTTCAAAAGACTTTCAGTTTTATTCACAAATAAACTGACATTTGAAATATTAAATGTCATTTTCTGAAAGTCGCAGAGAATCGCAGTTATTTCGAGCAAATCTTGATTTACTTTTTCAAATTTATTGGAAACTTTTGAGTAATTTTAGGAAAATTCGTTTCAATGAAAGTAAAAAAAAGGTTAAAACTTGATATTAAAAAGAAAAAATCGATGTTTAAATGGAGCGATATTTTAGAGGCAAATAATTTGTTATTTCAATACAAATTAGATTCAAAGGAAAGCCAGTCCTAAGTCTAAGAAATTCTGAAGATTTGAATGTCTTTATCGTTTTGATTGAAAACACTTTAAATTTACAAATAATATTATAATAATTATAATAAATTTACTCAATCTCTCTAAAAATTCATGATAATATTTTAGTGATGACCAAGGTAGTTTAATAGAAAACATTTCTTAGCTCAAACAGCCCCTCCTAGAAAATAAACGAAAAGCCTCTGTTTTTATCATTTTATAACATGTGAGCTGTGATTATCGAAAAGTTCATTGACATGTGCCAGAATCTAGCTCCTAGATACATTTGGTTTCTCACCAACCACCCAACACCTTCTGATTTCAAGTATCTTGGCTATCATTGTCGTTTATAAAAGAAAAGGCAAATGATTTTCAAATCTTTTCGCAAATATTTATACATTTTTTAAGAAATAAATCTTTTGATTCTCTTTTCAATAAAAGAAATACTTTAAACCCTTTTAAATGCAGTGAATTTGGGATTTTTCTATATTTTAAGAACGCTTGACTAAAAATTGTGATATGAGCAAGATACACCCAAAACACTTAATTTTAATGTCAAGTTTTTGAAGACTCTTAGATTTAATAGCAATCTCTCTTTGACGTAAACTCATTTATTTATGAAAAAGTAATCTAGTACATTATTAAATATATTTTGTATATTACTGAGAAGTTTTAAGGGCAAATTGTTGGCTACTTTGAAAAAAAGTTTAATGATCAATTTTGCACTTGAGTGATTTTTGAATTGCCCCCTTGCACATTATTATGATTATGATTTACTAATTTACATAATTATTATTTATAAAATGTATTCTTTTTTGTGAAAAATATCCTCCGATTTGAATACGAATTATTCAAAATTTACATTTTCTTTATTCCGAAACCAAATTAGATTTCAATCGAATCGGGAATTTGAATAAAATGAACAAAAATGAAAAAATGTTTCATCTATGAAGTCTCTGGTGATCACTACTATGACTACAATAAGAAACGGCATATTTTCTGCGCTATTGAACAATACAAATAAATTGAGCAATAAATTCATCATCAAATCGATTATGTTGCTATCGGTTTTCATCTACAAGATAAGGTGAGTTCAAGGCTATACATTTTCACTTCCATATAAATTTGAATATCACCATGTCAATTATTAACCAGAAAACCCTAAGTCGGTATATCTTAAAATAAATAGAGTTAGCTTTTAAATATTTAAATAAATGTCTTGAAAACATTTGGGAGTCCCTCGAGTTGTTGTGTCTTCAAAGTAAAAACCATCCGAGTATTCACTTTCTAACCAATGATCGATTGAGAAGAAGAAAAAAAATATATTAATATCTTTTGCTAATAAATGGCGTCCCTTTCAGATGCGAAGTACTTCACGGAAAGATATTAGACATGAATCAAGTATTCCCAGAGAACTACGATATGCTTATGCCTCCCAAAGAAAACGGTAATTCAATTCAATTAATTTTCTTTAATCAAAACCTAATTCATTGCCTTTTATTGTGATATAAGTATAAGAATATGAATGCATTTATTATTAATTCTGCGATAAAACTAATTTTGTTTATTCTCTTCGACTGAATTCCCCGAAAATCCAATTTATAAAAGAAAAGAAAAGTTTTTATCTTTAAAAACCACAAAACAGTATTCCTTAGAGTAGTATTGCTTTTAATGTTATTTAATTGTCGTATCCATAAGACGGGATATTTTTCTTACTTCTAATAAATCTTGTCATTGAAGATCAACTTTTTTAGTTTTCCTTGTTCAACAAAGAATACTTTTTATCTCGATATTGATTTTATGCTAGACAACTAAAGGTAAAGGTGAATGGAATGGTGCATAGAATACAAGTGTCGAAAATCAGTTAGCTAGTAAGCTTGCAAGAAATTTATTGATCATCAGGGATGCCCAAGAAAAGTTTCTACCTGTTCCCCCTGAAAGAAATTCGTTACCCCCAGAGGTCGGGTACCTTGTGCATCACTGATTAATAATGTAATTGAATTTATATTGAAGTCTACTTCGAACTCAATGGAAATGATTAGGTTGACCAAGGGAATTCTAGTTTTACAAGTCTTATTAGTTGAAAGAGCTTGATTATTATTGCAATTTTAGCAAAATTTTATTTTTCACTTCCTTACAAAGTTTAAGAAAGCTTAGACTTGGACATTGAAAATGTATCTACTTAAGTTTTATGCTGAAAACTTGATTGGATTTGATTGTCTGCTCACTTCTTTAGAAATTGTCATTTTTTATAGCAGTGAATCCATAGATTTACCACAAAATTAATGGAAAATTTTGTCTATAATTGACAAAAGCCATAGCAATGAACATAAACAATGATAAAGAGACGGGTCAGTAGTCAATGGCAATGATAACCGCATTCAATGAATCTTATTTCAGTCTTTTCTTTTTGTTTGAGTCTTTCAAATATTTCCAAACCATTAATAGACTCTGAATTCAAAAGAAAACTATTTTTCTCACATTATTTCGCAAAAGTGTATAAAACATAAATCTTCTTTGAAAAGGGTTCAAATGACCACCAATTGAGCACGATCCAAAGGGTTGGTCTCGCCTTTCTAATACGTACAGGCTAGTTAATGTATATTGTGTCTAGTTTCATCAGACAGTCTTATCGATCCTTTGATCATTCAATAACCCATTTGAAATACGAATTAGGATTATGTTTGTGAAAATTGAGTAAGGTATATTATATTTTCAGATTTAATATTTTTTTTCAATATATGCTTCAATAACTGAGCAAAAGCTTGAAATGTGTAATGAACTGCTTTGCTTGCCTCGGATCAAGTTTTCAAATATGTATTCAGACAAAAATATTTAAAACATTTTTGGATAAAAACATAAAGACTTCAAAAATATGTATTTAATAGAATTTTCACTATTTTTCTGTTTGAATAAAAATGTATTTGATTTGAAATGAGTAGGGATTGTTCTTGCAATAAATCCATTGAATAAAATAGTCATTTCTTTTACCAATTCATAGCTCTTTCATTAACTTCTCAATGAGTTTACTATAATCCTAATTATTATAGAAAATGGGTACAGGTATGGCACAGACCTATCATTAGCATGGGCGTTTGGAACATTAGCTTAGAACATCATAATTTATAACATGGTTGCAACTGCAATATCATAACTACACTGGTTTAAAATAACTCACTATTATTATAGTCTTGATTTATAAATGTTTCAAGAAATTGGTTCTATACGTTTTTTAACTTTTCCAACCAGAGTTGGCTGACCCTGCTTAGACCACCCTGAAGACATAGGAAAAAAGGGAGAAGATATGAGGATCTTGAATATGAGTTAGGATTGTACTCTAGGTTTTTATAGTATGAATGGCCCAATAATTTGAAAAAGTTTACATTACATTAGTGTCTCAATCGATGAAATTATTTCTTTACCAGCAATCGATATAATAATGAAATGCAATAAAATAGCAGTTCTTATGTTTACAATTTAGTCTTAGGCTAAAAGCAAATAACCATTGATTGGGAATATCTACGTCTTTCATACACTTTGTGTTTGCTTTCAATAAATTAGGAATTCATAGATTTTTCCAAACGTAACGAAAATTAATTGATTTTTCATTCGGTGTCTATTCGGTGAAAGTATATTAAAACTCCGTTTGAAACTCATTTCTGAAAAACTTCATATTTGAAATTAAATAATTTAACCAAGATTAAAGACTTGATTCGCGAATAAATAGCAAAATTAATAGTATTAAAAAATACATTGAATTAGATTCTTATCGGAATTATTATTTATTTTTATAAATTCATAATTGATTCCCAAATATTTGTACCTAGTAGAAATGAATATTTATTCCATGAATATGATGATGGCTAAGTTTAAATATAAGTTCAAGTATAAATTCATGTATTTTTAGCTTAACTGGCTAACTTAAAGGCCAACTGTAACATAAGCATAGTTCATAGAAATCAAAGTGAGCAGGTGCCTATCAGATGCTTGTCTTCGACATGTGATCGCCATCAGAGATAAACCTTGTTGAATAAAGTGAGTTCTCAAACTGTGCTAACATTTTGGAGTAACTAAATTAAACTTAAATTCAATAACAAATTTCATTGAATTCTGTTTGGAATCCAAATTGGATTAAAGTAGGAAAACATCGAAAATTTATGTTTGTTTTGATGGCCTGTAAAGCCCTAAACTGACCTATTCTTCAATAAATATCAATAAAATATCTTTTTTCGAACTTATTGTCCGAATAATATTGAAAGACATTATTTACAGGAAAGCCAACAAAAGTCAGATTTCATGTTTGGGTACTCGGATTGGATTCAATAGATGAGGGATCGATGGTATAGAAGTTTATAGATTTATTAAACTCAATAGTCTGTCCACTATTCATGTGATTAATTGATTGAATCAAATGTATTGGACAGACATATGTGGCCGATATATTCATGTCTCAGAGCTGGAAAGACCATCGATTGAGAATTCCTGACGACACTGCCTTTACTATGAACACTACAAAATCATCTCAATATAGGCTTTTGCCCATCGGTTGGATCAAAAAAATGTGGAGACCCGACTCCTTCTTCAAAGTCAGCTCCAAATAATCAAATTTATATTTGCTTTCGATATTGAGACCAATTTTTTTCTTTTCATACATTCAATAGAATGCAAAACAAGTCATATTCCAAGAGATGACAATTCCTAATCACTACATCTGGTCAGTCATATCCACTGTAATACGTGATCAACAAGAAAGACCAAGCCAATTTACCATTAGTGATTATGCTCATATTGGTATAGGAGAACTATAGAGTAAAATCGTATTCAAATTATAGTCTCGAAGTTGACTAATGTTTGGCCAAAAATGTATCTTTTTTATCAATTAAGAAGGAGAGCTTGGTTATTCTTGTTAATTGACGTATAATTACTTTATAAAAAGAAGAAGAAAAATACAAAAACGTATTCAATGATCGATTGGACTAATGTTATGTCATTTATGCAATCATTCATAGGTTATATCCGGACAAAACGATCCTGTATATGGTTAAGTGAGTAGTGACCGTTTTGTTATTTTTTATTCTATCCATCAAAAATTGTTTTCCATTGTAAAAGTTCACAAAAAAGATGAAAAAGAGAAGATGTAATGGAAATACAGAAATGTTTAGATATTATATCAATTTTGGGAATACATTCTCATGAAAATCAAATTTACGAAAAAAGAAGAAAATTAGAATTTTTGAATCATTTATTCTGAAAAATGTTTAGATGAAGAGGATTTAGAGAACGTAGAGAAAATTCCTAGATTAGCATCTCTAGAAACTTTCTCATTTGATTCGGAGAGAGATTTGGCTATTTTATAAATACAATATAAAGTAATTCTTACAGAAATTTCAAATTCAAAAATTCTGTTCATTTCTCAACGCTATTGTTAAGTTAAAAGAGCTTTTAATTCATTCCTTTCGTATTCTTATTATTATTATTCGTTTAAATTTTTTAGAATAAAAAAAATAATTCAAATATAAAGTAGAGATTGAGATCTCTCTCTCTCTCTCTCTCTCTCTCTCTCTCTCTCTCTCTCTCGTCTGCTTTGGTTCGCATATATTTAAATGACTTTTTCAGAAGTCATAAATCATAGATCCCTCGTCTCAATGGAAAAGTACATCATTTTCGTAGCGAACACACAATTTTCAGACAAAATCAGAAGAAAAAAGACGAGAAATTGTAATAAAATCCCTTTTACCTAAACTTAACGTTTGAATAATTGGCGAAAGTCTATGAATTTGAGAATATTTTCGACTAACTCTTCAAATTTAAAACACTACAGACTTTTTTCAATAACAGCCTTCCCTTCGGATTGAAAGTAGAAAATCCAATCGTAAATCTAAAATATGTTTCAAATAAGAGAGAAGAGCTCAACACTCAGTTATTTAGCGCTGTTTTTGTGTTTCAAGAATTTCATTTCAAATCATTTTTTACGTCAATTTAGATTTGAATCAAACATATGGCTCGAAGTCAACGCCTTTTTTACGCTTATTATTTCTTGGATTAAATTATAAGTAAAATAATCCTTTTTTCCAAATAAGTGTTTTTGCAATTTAAGTAAATTTAAGTATATTCTCAAACTGTAAGGAATTCCTCTTTAGATTTCCAAAAGGAATAAATTTGCCAATTTTATGACTATTTTCCTGCTTTTTACCCATTTAATGACGAGAGAGAGAGAGAGAGAGAGAGAGAGAGAGAGAGAGAGAGAGAGAGAGAGAGAGAGAACTGAAACGAATATTTCTGATGTGAAATAATGCATAAAATTGAGAATAAAAAGTCAAATCAATAAAATAAACTCAAAGTAAGAGAAGTAAAAGAAAATTATTTGGCTTTTGTTGCGATCAATAATCACAACAAACTATAGTAAAACATATAATGAGTCTGACAATGAAAATAGCGCTCAATTTATTGGCCAAACAATTGGGAAACAGTGAGAAAAATGTGAATAAACTACCAAAATGTCAAATTAGTTTAGCTCTGGTATAATTTGAAATGAAAGGAAAAACATCTGATAATTTTGATGATCCTTAAGACATGCTATTATTCTGTTTGTGCTGTTTATAGACTAATGTCAGTTGCTTTCAATGAATTCAAAAATGGAATAAAAAATTTAATTTATTTCAATTATAACTTAAATTTTTACACAATATTTGCCTTATTTTTAATTGAAAATAATTTGATTTAATATAAAATCGCTGCCAAACTAACAAATGGAACGTTAGGTTAACACTACTGCTGTCGTGTGCAATGAAATTTCAATCTTATCCTCACGACACACAAAACTGTTCGATGAAAATCGAGTCCCGTGAGTATTATCTCATTTTCAACACCAAACCTTTGCTATACTCTATTTTTCTGAGTAATTATTTTTCAAACTCAGTGTTGTGTTGTGTTTTGCAATTATATCGCAAATTGTTTTTCAAATTATTATATTTCATAAATGAAAACATTTTGACGATTTTATTTCACTTTCGTTGATTTTCATAATAAACCATCATGGGCCATCATTTTCTATCAAATTTTACATTAATTATATTTATTTGTGCTCATCTAAATTAATAGTAACCGCATATATATAATACAGATAATATTATCTGTAATATGATTTAACAATTAAAATATCAATAGGAGCAAGCTTATATAACTTTGAAATCTAATTAACTCAACTTATCTTGATGCATGAATAGACAATTAATTCGATTAATTTATTTTCATTCAGATTCTATGCTTAAAATAAACTTGCTTGAATAGTGCTTGACTAGTGCTTGACTAGTAGCTTTATTTAATATCAATTTCAAATAATCCCATTGTTATTGAATTGAAGCACATTTTAGAAATTGATTTTTTTCAGAAAAATGATGCAAAGAGAATTCACCCATCAAATAATCCCTAATACAGTCAACATCTTCAATACCCTTAACTCGAATAAATCAAGATCAAATTAATAGTAAATAAGATTGCAACACTGTTTGCACTTTGATATTTGAGCAAAGCGAGAAGTATTATGAATAATTAAATGAGCTGGACAATAAATTGTAAATTTTTTCTTTGATTTTATTCTCTGACAAATTAATCGAATGACAGATATTTTATTCTCTACTCAAACACCCATTAATTTTGAGAGAAGAGCTCCCAATTATCGGAATAGATAATTAAACAAGCTTATTTCTGATGAACAATAAATCTCATTAACACTGAATGAACAGCTTTTTCCTATGAAATAAAAAGATTTCCGCAAATGTTTTCTCAAAGTTATAATTATTTTTATTTTAATTCTTCCGCTTTTGTTATCTTATGTTGAATTGGGAATCATTTTTGATTAGAATCGAGGCAATAGTCTAGTGTTTGATTTGTCTTTTAGTCAAGTTTTGCAATGTTTTGCTTTTGAGACGAACACAGACCTAATGATTGGATTCATTAATTTTGATCCACTCTTTTGTAGTAAAATATCGATTGAAATGTATAGCGATTTATATGTAGTGTTAATGCGTTGATAGAAATGATTAACTGATAGTTCATTTCAGTCTCGTATACAACCGATGATCTGGTATTCGATTGGGAACCCGAGACTCCTTTGGCTGTAGACGAGTCGATTGAATTGCCTCAACACGACCTCACACACAAAACTGTTGGAGACTGCACTCAAGTCTATTCTTCTGGTAAGACTGGTAAACAAACATTATTCTTGTATTACAAAAATAACTCAAAATCCCGGAACAACTCATAAAATTTTGTCGTCAATTATATTAAAATTCAATACTTTTTCGACAAAAATTGATAAAAAAAATATAAAAAATGTCTTATGTTTTGAATTACATAACTCTTAACTGAATTCAATACAATTCACGTGTATTGCAACGTCGGGCTTATTTGCATTTGTCCTTATGTACTAAGCAATATTTAGATCAAGCTCAGTCATTCTCGGACTCATAGAAGCTCATAAATGTCATACAAGAGTTTTGCTAAATTCTCTAATGTAAATGTGATGCTTGCAAATCATTAAGACATGAAAATTGTCCAGATCATATGTCTTTTCTTCCAGTCTTAAAAAGTTATTTTTAGTTATGCAATCATTTAGCTGTGCTAGCTTCAAACTAATCTAGTGAAGTTTAATTGAGTTTATGAGCACTTTTGGCAAACATTAGATTTTAGTATCAAATTAAATGTCAGCTTTGAGTCCCGCTATTGTCCTAACATTTATATTAGCGCTCAACTAATGACTTAATCAGTAATTCAACTGATGGCCAAAATTGGGGGCAATTCCATCGAGATATCAAAGATTCATCAGTTTAGGGAACAGTTCTGTCAAAATCTTCATGAATGCAAACTGTGCTCATTTAGTCTCAACTATTAAAGGTTTCTATTCTTTGACAATTCAAGGCTTTTATAGCTATTATTTTAGCAAAAAAGTGTTAGTGAAAAATTTAAACCTTTTGTAAACTTGCAATTTCTTTTGGATAATCATGGCACTTTATTCATTATATCGTTAGCTTTTCCATTTCACTACTTTTCCTTTACTTTTGGTTTTAAAAACTAATGCCTTAATACTTAAAGTGAAGCAAAAAAAATATTCTTCATTTGGCTGTAAATTGTCACAAATCTAATGACTGTTCAGTAATGAGGGCTCAGATCAACACTTAAATGACTTTTTTGATATTCCATTCATTCGTTTCTTAATTATATAAGAAATAAAATAATGTTTCGATAAATACAAACGATTAATATATTTGAATGAAAGTGGAATTAATGTCACAAATAACTAAAATTAATGAAATGATTTGATTTTTTGAAGGAAATGTAAGTAATTATTGTTTTAATGGCATTAATTTGCTTAAAATTGAAACAATGTATAACTCATTTTGAATGTCAGTCTCCATTAAAATAAGTGTTTTATTAAAATTCATTGTTAAAGGATCTTACTCACATTTTGTTCGTTAAAAAGCATAGTTTTTAATGCGATTAATATTTAACAGTAATATTACAGAACTAGGATCAGAATAATTATTTTGAATGAATCATTAACATTGTTTAATGAATTACCTTGCTGTGGATTCTGTATACAAGCTTTGTTTCAAATTTTT
>JAQFXL010000879.1:0-15610 GCA_034693445.1 Edwardzetes edwardsi | reverse complement strand
TCAGTTCTCATAAAAGAGCTCTGACTGTATTAAAGTGTGATTATTAGTAAATTATAGCCTTTTAAATGTGTTTCTAATTATTAAGTGACTAATGATTTGATTTATTCTAAGGTTCAGTCGATTTATCACTTTATCCAAAGAAGACGTCCCGCGAACTCATTAAGAAGATATCGGATGTGATTTGGTCTCATCTGATGCGCACCTACTATAAGGATAGGGCGCACCTCCAAACCATTTACTCATATTTGACAGGTAGTAAACTAGACTCATTCGGTGTCGCCTATGCAGTGGTGGCCGCCTGTCAGCTCCTCGGTCTCGATGACGTACATCTGGCCCTTAGTGAAGACCACGCGTGGGTTGTCTTCGCTGATGGTATTACTTGAAATGGAAATTATTCTGAGTTTTCAACACAACTCTCTGTGCAGGTGAGACATCTGAAGTAACGTGGCATGGTAAGGGTAATGAGGACAAGAGGGGTCTACCCATTCAATTGAACGACTCGTGGCTATATCTGAATGGTCACGCAATTATCTGTTCCCGATTTATGACAATCGCGGCCTTAGTCTCGGCAATGAACCCATCGATTAATGCCAACGAAGAGTCCGAAGAGTTGGCGATCCTCCAGAAAGAACTTCTTTGGATCCTCTATGAGAACAATCATTTAGCTCTCTATCCGATGGCAATCGGAAACTTAGGAGATCTCGAAGACGTCTGTCCATCGCTGACGCCCAGGAAATCGCCGATAGAGCTCTTCTATGAGGCTGTAAATGTTGCGAAGAAGACATACGGTGACTCTCATGTCTATCCCTACACCTATTTGGCCGGTTATCTCTATCGCAACGGCAGATTTAAAGAGGCTCTCAAGACTTGGGCCGACGGTATGTCCCAAATTGTGGCGTTCAATGAATTACTAATTATATGATTTTTGTTCGAATAGCGGCACAAGTAGTCAAACACTACAACTATACCAGAGATGATGAGGAGATCTATAAGGAATTTCTCGAAATCGCAAACGAACTGATCCCACATATGGTGAAAGTGGTGTCCGCCGGTGGCTGTGAACCGAGTGGAATGTCGTCCATACCCCTGCTCCAAGATCCGGAATGTTTTGCGCATCTGTTGCGCTTCTATGACGGCCTCTGCGGTTGGGAAGAGGGCTCGTCCACACCTGTGCTGCACATCGGTTGGGCTAAACCACTGGTGGCCACAATCGCCAAATTCCCGCACTATATCAGAGCCAAAGTCGACATTAAAGCCGACATAAATGAAGAAAGTGATGAACAAAATGACGACAAAGTCGTACCGAAAGATAATGACAGTCAGTTCCCAACCGTCGGACAAAATATTAGACCCGATGTTAAGGCAATTAATGTCAAAGAAACAGAGATTTGTGATATTCCTGACAATAAGAAGAGTAAAACTCAGCGCAAAAACGGAGGTATCGTTAATATGCAGCCAGATATCGATGAAACTGATCTGCACTCGGATGCAAGTCTTGGGTCAGTCCTCCAGAGCTTCAATTCTTACCCGGTTTTTATTCAATAACTTTTTCGTTATGTTTTCAGTCATTCGGAGTCGGAGTTAATAAAGTCTTTGGTAAAAGATATCGACTCAAGTGGTGAACCCAACCCTACAATCGCTGCTTTGGCGGCCGCATGCAGTGAAAACATCCTAAACCCCCGGTTCCTGTTGGGACAGGATATCGAGAACGCGTTTACCGCTCAGTCCGATGGCAATAATGGTTTGAATCAGACGTCTATTACTCCACAATCGACGCAATTGTTTGGCAAAGAATTCAATACAAACTCAAACATCAAAGAGGAGAACATTTGCGCCGAAGACAGACATAGTGTCACACTTTCCAGTCAGAAGATCGCCGGTCTTAAGCACCTACTGTTGGCCGATAAGCTGAACACATCCGCCATTCAGTTGCAACTGACGGCACAGTCACAGGTCGACACCAAAAAGAGATACAGACATTCCGGTAGGCTTTCCTTTAATCCAACTTCAATTATAATCAATGGATTGATTTTTAAAACCTGTATTCTGTGCTCAAAAGGCGGACCAGAGTTTGATTTCGTGGCCACAACTACGACAACCCTTTCGCGCACAAGTAAAAGGATCAGAAGAGAATAAGCTGTGCGCTCACACATCACACCAATCATTCGGCCAACAATTGTAACGAAGAATTTCAATTATATCTAAAATTTTGATTATTTCGACCAAAGTTTACATTTGTTTCGGTATTCTTGTGGTGTATTTCACCCGACATTTGTGTCGTTTTCTTACTTTTCATTTGATTTTGATTTTCATCGAAATTTCATTTAATTTTTGAGTTTTTCTTCGTTTGATTTTCGCGGAGAATATTTTCGGAACTAATTCTTCTTAAGAATTGATTGAATCGTTTGATCGCACCATTGATTTCCATTTCATGAGATATAATACCATTTAATATAAGATAAATATTTATATAAATATATTTTTGTGATTAATATTTAATTTTCACACCAATTGAATCAGGAATTCATTAATGGAATGCAGTTTTGGTTGATTCAAAACGGCGTTCCTCTCATTTAAAAGCAATGCATTTCATCTGTGAATCAATTGATTGACAAAAAAACCAAAACAAAGAATTATTTTTAACTAATTTAAACATTTCATTGAAATCATTGAATAATTCTATTATTGATTCATATCTTTATTCAAAACATTAATTCATTATTTGTTTTGCTTTTTCTCATTGAAATTAAGTCCTTTTTTCTCATTCTTTGGATTTGAGTTTTCATTACTCATTTTGAAAATTAATTATTTTCAAGCATTGAATTGATGCCAAAAAAATCAAATCAAACATATTTTTGCAACTCTTTTATGGAAAGCTTTTAGGGAATCAGAAATCTGTTGTATTTTGTCCTAATCATAGGAATTCTTAAGTTTATCATTTATTCTGTGGACCATTCACTCAGTACGTAGTACTGGCTTTTAATGTATTCTCTTCTAATGTAATGGAATTGCGATTATTTTTGATCTCTTGAATGGCTTAACACAAAATCTATTATAAAATCAGTGAAAATTTAATCTTTCAACTAATCAGATCTCTTGACCTTGGATGTTTACTATAAACTATGTACTGATTGAATGGTCCAGTAATTATTGGAGAAAATAATTAGCCAAACATCTAATTATTGGTAATTTGATGGAAAACTAAAGCAGTTTTTGAAATATTTTAATCAAATTTATTCATCAGATCTATTGCTTTGAATACTAATAATATTAATGAGATTTTCCTGAAAATTGATTTTAATGAATGACTTTCTCATTCATTGATTGAATAATTTTTCGGTCGTTCTGTCCCCGAATTCGACCCCTCTTTTCAAAGTCATGTTATTATTATTGACTGATATTTAATGAAAAGTTGATTCCGATTATAGATTATATAAAAACACTATTATATTAGAGTTTAGTATATATTTTATGAAATATGAAGACCTCCTCCAAAGTGACCCTTATTTCTAATTACTTTAGAATTAGAACATCTTGGCATTTATTGCTGGATTATATTGAATTTCAAAGAACAAGTTTTCCAAGAATTTCTTATTTCAAATATAATGATATTTCGGTTAAATATATTTTTTTTCATCACAAAAATTGGATTACTTTTGCTTTTCAATTGTAGTTCAATAGAGTATATAATTTCGAGTATTTACCCGTCGTTTAGATATTAATATTCATCAGAAATGGTATTAAAGTCAAGAATTTATTATCTAATGATTCGCTCGAAAATCGTTTTAACTGAATATGAATTTTAAAAATCTGATGTTTTTTTTGCAGTCATTTTTGCCAATATTTCTATTGATTTCGAGTTTTAGTTATTTTTCGAGCAATTTTTCCGCTAATCTTATAATTCGAGTCATATTTTACTCAAATATTTTGGTTTTTAAAGCACTTTATTTATTAAATCTATTACTCAAATAGTTTTCACTTATTTTTTAATGTTTTCTAAAACTTTTTTATTTGGATTTTATTTTATTTTGCATTCAATTAATCGATTAAATATCGAAATAAGTCGTAAACCATTGGATAAGCACTTCATTCAGTCCCCTATAAATGTATGTCTCAATAGAATCCAATACTTAAACAACATTTACGGCGAATACTGTTTTCGTAATCATTACTATTATTACTAACTATTAGAGACCCATATTTGCAAACCTGAAGGACAGACCTATTCTAATGGGATTCTACTACTAATTGGATTCTAGATTTTAAATGACTCACTGTTTGAGTAAAACATTTAATTTTCCTCTTAATTCACTCTTTTGTGTTTAGAAATCGTTAAAAAGTTGTGAATTTTATTCAAATAGACTTTAAATCACTTCAAATGAAAGTTAGAAAACTTTTTTAACAAATGACTAATAGTTTAGACAAAGTACAGGTAGTGCTCATTCCTATGTCTATCCTATCGATTCCTTACATCTTGAATGCACTGATATAGGAATGGCTTTCCTTATAACTTGATTTACAAAAGCTTTGATTTAAATTCAATTTATTGATTAAACTCATCATTAAATTCATTGAATGTTTAGATTTCTTTTCAATTCATTCTATCATTAAATTGATCGCAATTTTATCGACTCATTCAATACGAGCTTCACATTTAGGATAGCAACCAAATCCAATGTCTTTATGTCCTAGGTTACTTCATTAAAAAATCATTTCAAACTTCTATAGTATTGAATCGCAGCTCACATTTCATTATTTCACTGAATGTTAAGTTATTATAATTATTTGTCTAATCATTTGTCTTATCATTTGTCTTATCATTCATTCAATTATTTAATTAATAATGAATTTCATTGTGTTTTCATTTTTATCGCAAAAATCTTTTGTCTCTATTTTTATGCATTAAGTGATGAAAAAAGAGTCCGTTTTCTGTTTGCGTGGAGTTTAAGGTCAGAGAGATATTCACTGATATTATTATTATTAATGATTTGCACTAAAATTTTTGTGTAATTTATTTCTAAAATTCAAATTAGTTTTTATTTTTTCAATTTTTAGGCATTTTTTTCAATTTTTTGTTTGTTTTGAAATTTACTCTCTTTTCCCCAAAAGACTTGTTTTTCGGGAATTTATTCGAAACTAAAGGTCCGGAAAATGGTTTTATGAGAAAAGAAAATAGATTTCAATTTTTACTTTGATTTGTGATTATTTGAAACCAAATTACTTTTTATCGAAATTTTTAGTTTATTTTTAATATTTACGGAATTTTATGAGTTTTAGTGTTTTTTTAAAGAGATTTTGTGCACAAAAAGTGTTAAAATCAATTGATTTATGCTTTTTTTGGTCAAACATACGATGAAATGTTTTATTTATTTACAATATTTTTATTTAAAATCATTATATTATACGAAATATTATATATTTTTTGAAAGAATTTCGTCAAAAGTTATTCATTAATAATATTAATAATAATTATAATAATAATTGAAATAAAATTTGGAAAAATTGTTTAATTATTTTAAGACAGAAATGATTGTATAGTTTTGATGGAAATGATCGATAAAAAGATGAAAAAATTATATTTACAATAAAAATTTGATTCAATGTTTGCATTCAATTATTATTTGTCTTTTTCTGAGCGGAGGTATGTTTTGGTGCGGGCTGACGGTAAGGAACATCTGTTTAAAACACCAAATTAGCTTGGATTTGTGAATAATTACCCTTGCAAGTTATGTGGAAACGGGTTTGGATTAGGTATTTTAGCTACGTTTGGTTATATCTAGCAAGTAAGATGAATAAACTTGGTAATTTGATATTAATAACATTTTACTCAATTTAATTAGTTATAAAAGAAGCAGATTTTCATTTAAATCGTGTTATTTTGAAAATTATTAAAATCAACTGAAATATTTCGAAAATGTTGACAGAATTAACCTGGATGTTTATCCAATGGGTTATATTGATAATTGACTCGATATCTTGGGTTTCAGCAAAAGTTTTGACGGTTTTTGTAATAATTTATGCAATTATTTTGATCCGACGAATGTTCAAAACACAAAGAGTTGTTAATCCCGAAGGAAGGGCTGTACTCATTACAGGTCAGAATGAAAATAACCCCTAAATAATGACTGAAAATAGCCCTACCCTACCCTATCCCTAACCCCTGAAAAAAAATTTATTAACAATAGGCTGTGACTCTGGTTTTGGTAATCTTTTGGCTCTTAAACTCAATTCAATGGGATATCGAGTCTACGCCACTGTTTTGAACGGCGCTTCAGCTCACGATCTGATCCAAAATAGTGAACAAAAGGACAAAATAGTTGTCTATAAAATGGATATCACTGTCGATGAAGAGGTCGAAGAAGTCTATTTGAAAGTCCAAAATGATCTCCGAAGACATAACTGCGGTTTGTGGGCAGTCGTTAACAACGCTGGATATGGAATACTGGCTCAGTTAGAGTGGGTTGATCTAGATGAGTACAAGCGGTTATTCGAGGTTAATGTTTTCGGTATGGTTCGGGTGACAAAGACGTTTTTGCCTCTAGTCAAATTCTCGAAAGGTATTCGAATTCGGTCTTTAAATGTGCAAGGTATTCTCAAATGCTCATTCCCTAACTAGGTCGCATTGTAAATTTATCTAGCATACTGGGACTAATGACTACAACAGGGTGGGGGCCTTATTGTATGAGTAAATGGGCGGTGACTGCCTTCAACGATACACTGCGCCGGGAAATGCATAAGTTTGATGTCAAAGTGTCGGCCCTATACCCGGGTGGCTACAAAAACACCAATTTCTTTAAATCGGTATTTGAATCATGTGATCGTATTTGGAATCAATTGGAGGACAGCCTTAAGAGTAGTTATGGAAACCAACAGTTCTATGAAATCTGGAAAAATTGGAATTTAAAGGGAATATCCAGTAACGTGAACGACGAAACTGACCAAGTTGTCAACTCCATGATTGATGCCGTCACTAATTCAGAGCCCAGAATATCTTACTCTCCCAATGATAATAAATACGCGATATTCTCCTTTAGCTTGCTCAGATATATGCCCAACTTAATTCTTGATAGAATTGATTCGTTTTGATTGCCTTTTTCGGATTAATTGATTTATTATGTAACATGGTCATTCAATAAAACGTTTGTGAAATTGATGCAAAATTATTTCCTATTCTTGGTGTTGACTACTTAGTTCTAAAACTAGCAAGTTTCTAATTAATTTAGTTTAAAATACACTATTAGTTTTATCAAAACCAGGCTATTACTCAAGCAAATAGAACAGGTTGATTTTGGTTAGATCAAGATAACTTTCGAAAACAACATTTAGTCACTAATAAAGAGCTTCACCTTGGTGACTGACTTAACTAAAGATCAAAATTACGAAATTATTACCTTTTTATTGAATAAAATTTTGATGAAATCGATATCCGAACATATTTTCAAAATTTAATGATTTTCTCTCCATTTTGATTCTTTTTCCACAACGGGTTTGGATTGAATTACAATCAAATTATTGTATTCAAGGAAAAATTGTACTTAAAAAATGTCATCTAAATTAATCTTGGCTACTTTTGTATTGATTGCAAGTAAGGCAACTAATGCTAAAAAGTAAGTTTGAAATTTTACTTATAATACCAATTTTACTTGAAGTTTGGACTAGGTCCACTTATAGCGCGACATGGACTTTTGAAAGAGTGGATGACTTATTATTGAGAGCCATGCCACTTGGTGATGCCAAGGTGAAATTTCCCGAAAAGGCCAGCGAATATGGAAAGATATGTGACGAGTAAAGGGAAATTGTCGAACACTTCAAACAGAATAACATCTTGTTAATTTTTTCTCTAGAATCAAAGGCATGGTTGTCGCCCCTTCTTTGTATGTGCTTTTTGCCAGTACCGCGCTCAAAATCAAAGAGTTCCGAGAAAGTTTTTTTCCTATGTTCAAGGATAAGTTGAAGAACAAATTGTGTGATTTGGCCAAAAGGAATGAAACTGCCTACACTAAATTTGCCAAGGAGGTTAATAATGATTGGCCGTATTTGATTCCGGTCCGTGAAAAATTCACCAATGCATTTGTGATGGCGGAAAAACCCAAGCAAACTGATATTAAAGGCTCGGATTTAGGATGGTATGTTTTATAGTTGGCACTGGTCAAAATTGACCTTTCCTGATAAGTTATCTTATTAACTTGGTCATTATTTTCTATTGAAGCCTCTTCAAAAAGTACTTGGATGTGTCATTGAATCAAATAAAGGGTTTGGCGGCCATAGACGTAATGAGATCAATGCTAAACGGTTATAGCAAGGTAATCGAAAAGTTGAACCCGAGCAAATTTTGCGATTGGCAAGAGTTTCCAGAGGCAGGCCAGCATAAATTTAGATCTATTGATATACTGCTCTTTTTTGCGGGTAAAAACGTTCTGATAAGTCAGCAAGTTCCAAAATCTTCAGTAGCATCTTCTGGGCAAATAGAAGCACCAGTTGAAAAGGATGCCACCAAAATGGAAGCTTGAGCTTGCTCAATTTGACAAGTATTTAAAGATATGTTTTCGAACACTTTTCATTAAATCAAATTAATCGTTGTCTCTGTTCTTATTTAATAAATATTTGATCATGGTAATATTACAATGCAATAGATTGCAAGTCAATTTAAAAATTTATCTCTTTTTCTTTAAGCTAGGTATTTTGTCTAATTAGTTGATAGATTTTAAATTTTGCCCCTAGTCGAATTTTTGAGCCGTTAAAAGTTGAAGTTGAATAGTTCATTTTGTTATATCTAGGTATTTTTTAAGCAAGAAACCTTTAAATCATAATGTTTTCCCCGAAGCCAACAATACCAAACTCTTCTTAAAGGCATACAAAGATGTGCTGGTTGTTCAACCAGCAGCAGTGGAACAGCTGCTATTGAAGCTTCAAAATGCTCAAGATGTTACCAAAAGGATTCTTCAGATATTCAAACTTGTTCATTTGAAAAATGTATAGAAAAGTTTCATAAAAATAAATTCAAATAAACAAAACTTTCAGTGAAATCGATATCTTTTAACAGATTTTCATAATTTCATTAATAACACAATTTTAATGATTTTGCTTCCATTTTATTACCCTTTTTCCATAAAGGGTTTGTTTAAATACTAACAAGAAGTATGATCTCGAAACATCTGCTGGTTATCTTTTTATTTACTATAAGTAAGTTTAGTTTTAATGGCTCAAAATCAATTGATTTATTCTTGATCAAAAAAAGTTCCAGATCAATTTGTCGATAGCTATGAATGGCTGTTGAATAAGGAGAAAGTGGACGACCTAATGCTGAGGGCCATCCCATTTGGTCACAAAACCGTGAAGATACCCGAAAAGCCGGCCGATTACGCAAAAATATGCAATGAGTTAATTAGATTAACCAAGTAACAATTTAGAACTGCTTTTTAAACGTACTTGTTAATTTATTGCAGCGTAAGCTTTACGACGATGCGGCCCCAGATTATGGCCCTTTTTGGCGGCTCTATCCTCAAAATCGAAGCCTACCGTAAAGGTGCTCTCAAAGTATATAAGGAGAAATTGAAGAACAGGTTGTGTGATTTAGCCAGGAGCAAAGATGAAAAGTACACTAAGTTCGCTAAAGAGATCAATCGAGTTAATAGCAAAATGATTCCTATTCGAGATGGTTATACAAGGGCAATGATAGCCGCATCCCAGAACGATACTACCTTAACAGGACCGGATATTGTCTGGTACATATAGATTAACCCGACGAATAAGCAAGGTTATTTCTTTTTTTTATTAAAGTTTTTTCAAGAAGTGGGTGAGTGAGACGTTGAACTGTGTTACTGATAAAGCGAGCAAGGAGATATTGAACGCACAGGTCAAAGGATACATGGTAGTTGCCGAAAATAATAAAGCCAGCGCCACCTGCGACTGGGATGCCCTTCCAGTACTCGAACAAAAGCCCAAGTTCCATTCATTAGAACTCCTATTCTTTGAAGCAGGTAAAAATCTGGCTGCTATTAAAAGTTCTAAAAATAGCAAGAGCACTACCGTTGCCGCTAATTTGAAGCCCACCACACAGTCTATAACAGAAGTGCCGACTGAAGCCCCTGAACTTCCTAGTGCTTAGTTAACAAGGCAGATTTTTTTTCTCTAATGAATTCTTTGCTGATTGCCAATAAAGTAACAGTTAAATAAAAGCAACATGGCTTTTCTTCAACTCACCTTGCTTACTATTATCATTATTAACAAGGTTGTATTGAATATTTTTCCATTGGTTAAAAAAATATTAGAGTTTAGTGACTAATAATCACAACTTCATTATTAAGGCACAGATAGGAAAGCCTTTAGAAGCTCAGGAAAGGTCTGCTTCTTTCACAAGTGCTCATTGAGGACAGGGTTTGGATTTTCTGAATGAATCGACTTTTACTGAGATTTATGAATGAAATGAATGACAAAAGAATTTTAGATTTTATTAGAAAATAGTGTTTATTATTGAATAACATTTCAATTAAGAGTCGATTCCATCGAAAAACACTTTTAACAGGCATTGAAATTCGTCTCAAATAATAAACTATTAAATCATTTATCAAAATAAACAGTAATTCAAAACAGTTTTTATTAAAAAAAGTTATTTTTGTCAAAAAAAATAGTTTATTCAATAGTTTCGACATAATTAAGGCACAGATATGTATAGGCATTCCTCAGCAATTGATTAGGACTTTAGTTTCATTTGAATAAATAGTTTTGTGAAACTAAATAAACGAATGAATTGAATATAAAAATAGTTTGCAATGGAATTGATTTTCATTAAGTGCTGCAAATGAATAGATTAAACAATTGACAAGATTTTGAAGCCTTTCCCAATTTAGGGAACTCCCTATTCAGTTGTTTGTTCCCTTCTGAGCTTATACTGGGGTGCGTTCACTCCCGGTATGAATCGACGCTTGAATTCGGGTTTAGTGACGAGCCATACGACTAGAGTTGTGAACACAACTATTGTGACACCGAATAGGTTTATGATGACCGCTGCGGGTGGCAGGTCCTTATATCTGTTCCCTTCTGTGGTTCTGCAATCGATATTACAGTCAAAATGGGATTTTTGAGCAAAAAATTTGGAAAATCCTTCGGATAATTACTCACAGACTGAATAACGCCTTCTCTGTAAGGCCAGTGATGGCGACGGCAGCGGTCAGTGCCATATTAGCGGTGCCGCCGAATATGTGGAACGGAAGGATAAGACGTCTGTAGACGGGATCAATACCCGGGTATAAGAATGAGAAGAATGAGGCGACGAGACTGAAGGCAAAGCCCGACACAGCAGTGATGCCCAGCCATGAGTGCAAGGAATACATGTTTGGGATATTCTCTTTGATGTGGAAGTAGAAGACGGCGTAAATGCCCAGAAGTGAGACCACAAGAGCCGAGATCTGGATTACAAAGTGGACCAGTTTTTGGCGCTGAAATCTTAGACATCGACTGATCCGATAGATTAGTATTCCTTTAATTTTCGGATAAATTGAGGAAATTATTTAAAAAAGTGGCCAAAAATTTATGGATTAAAAGAGATTTGAGTTAAGACTTGAATTCAACGATAAAATCGATTAAAATGTGCTTTTTTCACTCTTTTCCTCGATTAAAGTCGTTTAGAATTTTAACGCGTTTTGACTTCAAATGACTATTTCTTTGGATCAGTTCAAAGGTAAAGACAATTGTTTGACGACACATACCATTGGCGTTGAGATAAATCATTCCAATAGTCATCAGCAGCGGGTGATAATTGAAGACCTGTTTGGACTCATACCACGAATAGCCGCCTAAGTAGTGTTGTCCCCAAATAGCGCACAACCCTATCATCAATACACCCAACACTTGGATCACTGCGAAGGCCGTAAACAAGAGGTTGTCCTGCGATAAGCCGACTATAAGTGTGTTACCGATAGCACCCAATCGGTGGTCGGCTTCATCTTCGGAAGAACTGATTGCCATTCTCTTCACAATGGGTTTGTTTTTTCTCTTTTCTTTTGACGATCTCTTCTTCACAAGAGATTTATCGCTTCTGTCGACAATTGAATCTATTTTTGGTATTTATTTACAAAATAATCGACAAAAAGGTTTTTATATAAACTAATGCTTTGAATGCTTCACAAAATCACTGAAAATAATAAATCATTTGCTGTTTGTTTACATTTTGGCCTCAAATTTGAATCATAGTCTGCAAAGACATGTTTCTGTGGTATAGGTTTTGGTACTATTCTATAGTTGGAAATACTCTAAAATTAATGTAGTTTTTATACAATAAAAAATGCAAACATTTAGTTATCAGTTGACGGGTTATTTGACGTACTTTTAAACTGATTGTTAACAAACATAAGCTACGACTAAAATTCTTGAAATAATTGAGCCTTGACTCAAAGTCTTGACTCTTGAGTTTGAGCTTGTTGACTCAAATTGATAACTTGCCAATTTTCATTGTAACTAGCGCCTATGACTAGATAAGGTTATCTGATGATCGTGAGATAGTTTTGTTTTAGATTCTGCATTAAATTGATCAGTTTTATTAATTTAATAGCCGGTAACTTTTAAAATAATTAATCAATCTTGGTTCAAATTGCCTGCTTATGTTTATACAATTGGAGGACTAGGTAATTCAAGTTTTTCAACTTTGATATTCTAGCAAGTTTCACTCATTTTTCATTTAAACTTTGGCCAATTCTAGTAAAGAAAGGGATTTGTTCTTGCTTAAAATTCAGAATAATCGAGATAACGACATTAATATCATGTTGTTATAAGTGTTGATAGTTAAGGTCATCTTAATCTTAATGATTTTCACAATAATGGGTGTTATTCTTGATCTATTCGGAACAGATTATTCCAAATAAGCATGAACAAAGTTCAGATAGTCCAAAATATTTATACCTGATGACTTATTCATTGCTCATTCATCAAATATTCCAATGATTGATCAAGTTCAGAACTGTAGCTTTGTTTTCTTGAAAAAATTACATACTGGAAAAAACAAGTATCAAATGACACATAATAACTCTGAATCCCATTTATGAGTCCATTAGTGTTATCAAAAAAATCCCTGAAATGTGATGGAATTGATATGATTTGAATGCTTTTATTATTGGAATGGAATTACATTTGAGATCTCTATTGAACTCCAATTTAATGTCAATAAAAATGAAGTTTTCTATCATTTGACTGTTGTTTAGGTTTTAGTCAATATTATTATTAATAAATTAATTGTCATTAAAATCAGTTCTTCGACCAAATCATGTGTTTGTATTCAGTGTTGTTAATAGTATCGATCATTTGTGTGGTCACATGTGGTCTGGTGTCCGCTCAGTCGGTCGATCGGTACACAAATCTGATCCAAACCCGCGATCAGACCACAAACGAGACATTAAAGACATTCTGTATTTTAGACTATATTTACAGTAAAAATCTGACGGATTCACAGAAACGGAACCAATTCTATGACATTCAAAGTTACCACTATATAGATGAAAGACATTTCTGTCAATCGGCCGAAGAACTGGTCGTTAATAGCCATCGGGTTCTCATCGCAGACGAAGAGCTTAAGAATAAGTTTGTTTTCATTGATTACTCCACTGATTGTGATATCAATGATCAGATCAATTACTTCATGAAGAAGTCCATCTATGGCTTGTTTATCACTGTTGGATGTAATGTAGACATTGATAACAGCATTAATATCACTAATCAGACACTTCTCGACAATAAGTTCAGTGTTTCGCTGATATCACAGACGAGTGTCGACCAGTTGTTGAACTCGAGGACTAATCAGTTGAAACTCTTTGATATTAACTTCGAGGAAAGCCTCGGCTATGGCTTCGACTACTCTATCGTCTGTATTTGGGTTTTGGCCACTTTTACGGTCTCTTTGGGCGCCTTCTGGTCGGGAAGTGTTCGACAAAAGATATTTTTGATGAATAAACAGTCGAATCAATCGCCACAAAGTAAGACTTGTTTTCATTGAATTAATTGCAAGTATCAAATGGTTTACTTCTTAATTATAGCCGAATCCGACACTAGTGAAGATAAAGGGCCGAAGTCTGTAGAAGAGGAAGCGTTCATCAATTTGTCGCCGTTTCTGGTGCTGGGCTTCGTCTCATTGATGGCAATAATGTTATTATTGTTGTATTACTTCTTCCAATACTTGGTTTATGTCATTATCTTCTTATTCGCGATGGCGTCGATCGCATCCGTCTTCGCATGTGTTGAACCAATAGTTCTCTTCTTATTACCCGAATGGCTGACCAGACCATCATTTGTGTTGTTTAGTGTCCGTTGCGGTCGAATATGTTTCTATCAATTGGTTCTATTGGTCTGTGCTATGAGTCTATCCATCACTTGGTTTGTGTTTCGCAAAGAATCGTTTTCATGGATTCTTCAGGACTTACTCGGAGTCTGTTTCAGCCTAAATATGCTCCGAACCATACGACTGCCCTCTTATAAGATATGTGTCATACTATTGTCTGCCCTCTTCTTCTACGATATATTCTTCGTGTTTATCACACCATTGATCACATCTAAAGGTAATCATCGAATTGAGAATTCTTTTTGAATGTCTGACCGTTTTTTTCGGTAATTTATAGGCAATTCAGTGATGGTAGACGTGGCCACTGGCGGTTCGAGCCAATCCCGTTGTGGCAAACCTGGCGAACAGATACCAATGATTATGAAAATACCGCACAAGATATTCCAAACGGAGAACTCTACCGATCCTATGGACGTGTGCTTCACAAACAGGGACTCACTCCTGGGTTTTGGCGATATTCTGGTTCCGGGGCTTTTGGTCTCTTATTGTTATGCTTTTGATCTGATTTTTGATATTAAGCGCCGCATATATTACGTGACTACTTGTGTGTGTTATGGGTTGGGACTCATCGCCACATTCGCCGGTATTTCCCGAATCAATACTTTGTTTTAAATGCGATTTTAATGGATTTAATTGATTCTAATCCTTAGGTCTTTTCTTAATGAGTGGCAGCGCACAGCCGGCCCTATTATACCTGGTTCCTTTCACAACAATACCTCCTTTACTTATCGCCCTTTACCGCCAAGAGTTTAATCAGTTATGGGCCGGACCTGAGGCTCACTTTTCGGGTGTTTGTCCGGTAATTGGTTCGACAAAAGTAGACAATTCTATAGAAGACGATAATCTACTGAATCACGACCGCGAATCACAACAGTCTGTGCCACAAACCCAAAGCTAGTGTTGAGTTGTTATGACAGCCCTACCCTGTCCTCTGATAGTTTTGTGCCTAAATATATGGCCTGACTTTTGAATCGCAATATAATTGGTATTTATTGATATTTACTATTAATTATTGAATGAAATTATTTTTCAAAGATTTAAACCTTTTCTTAAACTCTTTAAAGTATTTAATTATCGAAAAGATTTGTTTTCTCGAAGTTATGTCGAAATTCGAGATTAAGTTTTCCATTCGTTCGGTAAAATCGTTAGTTTTAGTCATTTTTAAGATTGAAATTAATGTTTGAATTATTCGTTGAATTCATATATTGTGTAAAATAATTGGTTTTTAAATTATTGTCGAAAACTATTTAATTAAAAGAAATTGTTTTTCATTACAATTATTAT
>JAQFXL010000878.1:0-15616 GCA_034693445.1 Edwardzetes edwardsi | reverse complement strand
AACTTTTCAGCATAAGTGGTGTTCCGCACACCCGTCGAATGGCTAATAACACTCTTGAAATGTGTGCCAATACTCCAGAAGTTACTCCGGAATTATCGCCAAATCAGTCATTGAATAAAATCTCAGCTATTGATTAGAAAACAATTTAATAGACATTATTACAAAAATTGTGTTCATTTCGCCTATATTTTGATTTTGAAACTTGATCATTTTAATTATTTCTATCAAAACTAATAATTTTGTTGATAGTTTACATTAAATCAATTATTCAACATTCAGGGTTATTTTCAAATTTGTTCAAATATTATCCATGGTTATTTTGTCTGTTATTGTCACTAATATTGATTGTAATCCATTGTAATTGTGATTAAATTTGTAAAAACTCTTAACTCATTCGAAATATTTGTCAACAGATTCTCTGTATTTAAATAATCTCTTAATAATTAAATAATTCTTTAGTTATTTGAATATATTATTAATAATTTTTCGACTTAAAAATGGATTTAATTTCAAAACGACATCACATTTTTAGAATTTCTGTTAGAAAAAATCTTACTACTTTATACTTATTACATCGATGGAAAATTCAATATCAACATGACTATGCGGTTACTGAACTATTGCTTTTCTTCATCATGTACAGTATTCTTTATTGCCAATCAGTTTGAATCATGGAACTTGAAATTATAATTATCATCGATTATTCTGAATTATTGTTGATTTCATTAATCAATTATGCCATGGTCATTTATCTTTAGTATAGTAGCCATAGTAACTTTAACAAAATATTCTAAATCAAAATTTTAAATAAAGTTATGAAAGAATGAAAGAGTTGAATGTACATGTTGAAAACTTCTTATAAACTTCAATCAGACCAATGATAAAAGATAAACAAGATCAGTTTATGTATATTCGCGAAACATGTATAACTTAATTTTTGCTTTTAGTGTACATAAAATCAATGGCATAAAAAATATGGAATATTTTGAACGAATTTAATTTAAAAGGAAAGAGAACAAGTTTAACTTCAATATTTATTGTATTTCGCTTGGTTCTTTCAAGAGCTGTGCCTTTCTCATTCATCAATACTATTACTTGTTTGAGAATCTAAACAACCAAGAATTTTGTCATAAAGGCAATAGTATTATGATCAATTCTATTTCGATTTCTCACTAAATTTAAACTTGCTCTCTTTAAAAATAAAAGTTGCAACATTCGGAGATGAAAGTTAGATGAAATTATCACTGTTGGCATAGAATGAACTAGCTATTAATTAGAAATTAATGGCACTAATTCCAGTTTTTGCCAATTTTGAAAGCAAAGCCAAAATCTGTCCACTTTTTGTAATTAAATTAAGTTTTTAATTAATTAAAATTTATGAAATAATCGATGTTTTCAAAAAATTTTGAAAATTTTCAAATTTCAAAATGCATTGTTGAGAAACACGTTAATACCGTATTACCCCGCTAACAAACGCATGCCGGTATAAATTGAGAATGAGGATATTGCGTGTAAACCCGGGGTTAACCGGCATGCCAGTAAAAGTGAATAAGAAACTGAATATTTTCATTCAATGAATTTAAGAAAATTCTAGAAAAGATTATTAGAGAAATTCAAAAGATTTTGTTTATTCCAAACTTGAAGTTTATCATAAGATTGAGAATTTAAATTGTGATAAGAAAATGAATTTTGTGAATATGAAAAACACTTCATTTGAATCATGTCCTGAGGACTACTTTACCGAACTTTATAAGTACCTATAAATGACAATTTGAGGCGTTAAAGACTATATCATTATTAAATGACTTTTTAGGGTCTGAGCTGTAAATTAGTGGTATTTTAAGGCATTTTCTGGGTATTTGATTGAAATATTTAGCAGATGTTATGTAACCTTTGAATTCAATTATTAATTTTGAAAATAAGTGGCAAAATCTGTCATAAAATATATGTAAAAAAGGGTCAGAAATATAAAAATATTCACTGAGAATTCTAATTCATAAAAATTGCATCACATTTCAAAAATTATCAGCTATGTGCTAGTTGAATTCAACCGAAATTAGTTATTTTTGGATATATCTCACTTAAATACAATAGAAATCTCTTATTTTAATCATTTTACCCCTCTTGAAACCCTCAGAAGTGGGGAATAAGAGAAAAATAAGAGATTGTTTTAGAAATTATATATTTGACTAATTTTGAGGACTTTTATAGAGACTTTTCCCAAAAATAAATGACCATTATTCAATGCTCTGATAATAACAGTTATGTGTTAACTGTAACGTCAGCTTTTTCTCACTGTTCACTAAAAAACAGATACTAAAAGTCGGTAAAATACAGGCAATGCGGGCCAGGATATAGTTTTTTTTCAAGAACTTATTTTATGTCAAAATCAACGCTGAAACCGATAAGAATAGTTTAAAAATTTTATCATGAATACTTTTTGACTTATTCGATTTTGAATTTTATATCCTGGCCCGCATTTTACCCTAAAAGTCAATATCATATGAATGAATAATTTGTTAAATTGTTAACTATATGAGTCATGTATTACTTATAGATTGCATTCTTAATTTAAATGTGTAAAAATTAAATGGAAGGGTTAGCAGCTACATTAGCTAGCTTATCTCTTGCAAAATAATAAATTTTTAAAAGTTAAGGCGAGAAGTCCTCCGTTCCATTAAGTCATGTCTTATTTGAGTGGTGAATGTGTAGACATAGATGTTTTGATTGCGAGCATCGCTTAATTGAATTTTATTTTCAATTCATTGAATGCATTAAATTTAATTCAATTGTCATTCATTTGAGTTATTTTTTCATTAATTGCTTTGATTTGAAATCAAAAGATATTTCTATTTTTGACTCAAACACAGAAAAAGTGTTTTTTTGGTTTATTTTTATTTTTTGTCTAACGTTTGGAAAATAATTGGAGAAAGAAATGAAAAAATATAGAATTAATGATATTTTAGGCGATAATATCAATGGTCAACATTCACAGACACCGCAGACAAACGGTGGAGTCGACCGACATTTGTCCTTACATTTGGGTCAGAGGTTGCAATTGAATCAAAACATTCAAAATCGAGTTCAACGTCGATATGAGGCCGACGGCAGTGAAGAAGAAGAAATGCAACGACAGAATCAATTACTTGCGACCTCACAGTCAGCCCAATCAGTGCCACAATTCGGGCCATCGATGCAGAGAAATATGAATTCAGGATCGAGTGAAGAGGTGTGCAGTGCTTCCAATCTATCCAATATCGACGCTAATAGTCTGTACCACAAACTCAAAGAACTACAAGAAGCGGAACAACGACTAAAACAGGTCGAAGACCTCATGAGGTCTATTGAGAAGATGGAAAATAATATTAAAGAAGTAAAGAGAGATTCTGTGGTCAACGACACCCGAAAGGCCTCAAATGAAATGCAAACCAAATTTATTGCCAGAAATAATGTGACAAAACCTCAGATGAAAAGCGTTTCGACTCAACCGAAAGTGACTCTTTCGACAAACAATATATCCGTTACTAATCCACAGAAGAATATAATCACACGAATCGATGAAAATAACTCACCCGAAGTGAATGTAACCCCAAATGCAAATCCAATTCAGCATTTAATGTCGCAAACAATGGACTTTTGTGACAATAATTTGGGATATTCTACAGACATCGATGAGAGTGAGTCCAACAGCGAAGAGTCATTCAATTTAATTAATGGAAATCTGATTCGTTCGATGAGATCACAGTTTGATTCAATGCGGTCTCAGTTCGAAACAATGTTTCCGGCGCTCGAAAATCAGTTCTCAAATGGAAATACAAATATTAATCCGAATTTAAATCAAAATAATATTCAAAACTCTGGGAATAATAGTAATAATTATATAAATAATCAGTTTTTCCATTTAATGGTTTTGCAAAACTACCAAATGCTTCAACAGCAACAAATGCTCTTACTTTGGCTCCAACAGCAACAAAACCACTGTCAGAGTCCACATCTATCACATCCGCAACCAATTGTGGATCCGCCGCAACGCCTTCAAAGTCATAATTCTCACCACTATATGAACGGCAGACATACGAATATCCCTTCAATGCCTCAAAACCCCATTCATTACAGGAATACGACTTTGAATTCGGTTCGAAATAGCGATTCAAATGCCCACAACATGACTGCACTTAATAATCAAGTGGTGCCGGGGGTTCGGGCCAACAACTATTGGGATAACTTCAAGAGTTATTCGCGTCAAAACAAATTGAGCGCTTCTGTCAATCGTAAGACGAATGAGAACCTGTCCGTCACTCACAACCAAATGATTGCCCCAATTATAACAAGCGATCATCAGATGATTCACAATACAAACCAATGTCCAGATCTGAATTCACTTTCACCCAATTCCACTCTTGTTCGGCATACATATGGCCATAAAGCAGCCAATGCTAGTCATGGTAGTCATGGCCAGTGTGTTGAACACGTGGAAAAACAACAGAATTTACCGCAATTTAATGACATGACGGCCAACAAATCGATTCATTCGCAACACTCGGATTCAAATAATTTTGCGGCACTTTTCTCAATGTTAGAGAAGTTGATCGAAAGTGACGACAAATACAGTTCTAAAGCAGCGCCGAAGAAGAAGGCGACTAATTTAGTGATAACATCTGATAATGAGGAGGAGTGCGGAGCTGTGGGCGGTGTTGGAGTCACTAATATTGTCAACAATCAAATTTCATCGGAAGAAAATGTAGAAAACAGTAATAAGAGTTCCCAACAGTTGAGTACTTTGACTCGTTCTCAGTTGAGCGCTAATATGTCGATTCCTCTGCACATACCCGCCAGTAGTGGTGCCATAAGAAAGAAACCGAGAAATCAAGAAATTTTGGAATTGTCTTCAAAGGCAGAGAACAACGAAAATTCTGTAAAATCTACTGTCAATGGGTCGGAAATGATTCGCCCATTGATGGCAGCGGAGGGCCGTTCCTCTGAAATTGGAATCGCAAATATAGGACAGCCTCAAAAAACACAACAGATTCTTTCAATTCGTCCGCCAACTACTGGTGCGGCGCCATATGATTGTGAAACTGATGGAAGTAATGCCTCGTCTGACGATGAGTTGGCAGAAGCCGACCAAACAGTCTCTGAATTGATTGCTTCCGAATCAGAAGTGATTCACAACAATAACAACAATAATAGTAATAATTGTAATCTTAATATAAACCCAATCAATACAAACACCACTCAAACCAATACAGTGAGCGCTCAGACTATTGATACCATTCAAAGAACAGCTAACGATGAAAAAGTTGTCGTTTCTAATGATGTACAGCCAGAGGATGAAGAAGAAGATGACGATAATCTAATGGGTGACCAATCAAATGATGGCGCCATTCGTTTAAGTGGAGACGGAGAACAGGGACTATAAATTCAATTCAATTGTTTATTAAGATTTCAAAAAATATCTGTCCTTTTGTTTGATTTAAAGTCCCTTTAATTTGGTTTTATCTCTAAATTAAATTGAAATTATTTTTAAATTATTTAAAACTAATTCTTCGCTTAATTAACGAAATGTTTATTACTTTTTAGAAATAAATTCAAATGGATTTCAATCAGTGTTTTATTTTTGGACAAACCGTTTGAATCAAAGATAAAGTTCTCAAAAATTATTCACAATTTAGAAAATATTTTGGTTTAAATTCCGTTCTCAATGTTGTCCACGTATTTCGGGTTATTATATCAATCATGATTTGTGATCTAGCTCATTATTTCAAATTATTACAGTTAAATGATGTAATTTACAGCATTTCGAACCTATCAACTGTTAGCTTAGTTTTGTCCTAATTTGTCAATCGGTCTAATTTTCATAAAAGTGTTATCGGGTTTGGCTAGATCATTTCACAGATTTTAACACCAGTCATGGTGTTTGGTCTTTGTCCCAGACAATTGCTATGCCACAAGTCTACTAATTTCTCTTTGCCTGACCCTACTTACTATGAGCTCATTTGATTATTTAAAACAAGCAAAGTAACTGTGCGAACAATGTACAAGTACGTTTTATTCGAGTAGCGTTAGGGTACTGTTTGTGTGCTAGAGCACTTCCAAAACAATATACATTAAAGACGTAAAGGATTTGGAGATCAAAGTTGTTATTACGATTTCAGTAAGAATAGCGAAAAGGGGTGGAGGGTATTTTACGAGCAAAACAGGCCCATAGAGAATTGCATTGAAATTTTTTTTTTTACACAACCATGTATTTATATTTTCTTGTTCAGATATGGAAGACAAGCAAGAAAAAATTATTTAAATTTGCCCACGCCCACTTTTTTGACCACGCCTATTTTGAAAAATTTGAGCCACGCCCACCAAATTTTCACCAATAATGCAACTTACCAAGCATAACGTGAATATCAAATCAAAATAATTTTAGCATTAATAGTTCAAAAGTCATTCATGAATTTAAACAAAAAGTCATCAGAAAATCCATTTTTATTTGAATAACTTTTGAACTATTGATGCTAAAATTATTTTGATTTGATATTCTCGTTATGCTTGGTAAATGGCATTATTGGTGAAAATTTTGGTGGGCGTGGCTTAAATTTTTAAAAATAGGCGTGGTCATAAAAGTGGGCGTGGCAAATTTAAATAATTTTTTCTTGCTTTACTTCTATATCTGAACAAGAAAATATAAATATATGGTTGTGTAAAAAAAAATTTTCAATGCAATTCTCTATGGGCCTGTTTTGCTCGTAAAATGCCAATAATTTTATTCATTTAAGACTCGCTCTCTGTTTGGGTTTGAGTTTCAGTATATTTACTTCACATTGTTTTTGAATGAAGTCGAGTGACGTATAACTTGAAGAAAGGATTTTAGAGTTAATGAGATAAATGGCGGACCGATTGGCGGAGCAATTGATCCATCGCTTTGGTCAGAGTTTAACTTATTTTAGTTGCTTTAAAAGTTGTGACAAACATCTCAAGACTTGATTTGTTGAAAGAGTGGACGAAATGCAGACCATTGAATACGATCTAAACGTTTCCGGAGGTCTTATGCCTGTAAGTCGTCCCACAATTCAATTGATTTCAATCCGATATTAATTTGAATATAATTGTATCGAATGGACAGCAAATCAATGCACTGACGGCTCCGCCCACTAGTGATGAGTCCAATAGAAGAAAGAAATTGAAAAAATCGATTTCGAGACCAAACCAATTGACTAACGATTCCAACAATAATAGCAATCATCAAAACAGTCGACACATTCTTTCGCGACAAACAAAGACAGGAAAAGCACCGAATCATGAATATTGTGATTCGTGTCGAGAAGGCGGTGATCTCCTCTGCTGTGACCGCTGTCCCAACGCTTTCCATCTCCAGTGCCAGTCAGTCATTCCTTCACTTCTATTAGTAATTATTTGTTAAAAACTCTTAATTTTAATAGCGATCCACCGCTGGACGAAGAAGACGTGCCTCAGGGCGAGTGGTTGTGTCGCAAATGCAAAATCATTTTGAAAGAAGATATGGAATCGGAAGATGAGGACAGCGATGAGTCTGAAGATATTGATTCTGACCCCAAAGGCTTTCGAAAACCATTTTCTCTTCTGATAAGAGCCGCGCAAACATTGAATCCAAAACAGTTTCAATTACCCAATGATATGATGCCATCGATTCCTTTGATCGGAACTTCCAAAAGGGCTAATAATAAGAATTCTCTTAAGAAGCAAATCCATGAATTGGACAACAATTCTTTGGTCTCATTTCCGATCAAATTGTGTTATCAGTGCTCAAAAAGCTGCCGAAAAGCACCACTCATTCAATGCGATTACTGTCCTCTGCTGTTTCACGCCGACTGTCTGGACCCACCTCTCACTTGTCTACCAATGGGTCGATGGATGTGTCCAAACCATTCACAACATGTCGTCGAACAAAAACTGTTAGATTCTGTGAGTTTGAGTCAAAGAATTAAACTCTGGAATCACTTCTCGAGTCATATATCTCAAGACACCATTAAATTAGATTTTCTAAAGAAAGTTCACCGAAAAAACCCTCCGTTTAGGACTAAAATAGCATTACCTCCTACTCCTAGAGTTGTCGTTCCCGAAGCCATCAAACAGATGTACAAAAGCCGTCCCTCTCTGTTGCCAAACATTAACCACTTGAGTCAGAGTCTGACCACTTCTTCGGATGATTTGTTATCAACAAAATCGGAAAATGACTCGAAATGTAAATATGAGAGACCAACGCCTGAACAACAGGAGGAATGGCTCTCAAATTTGATAGCATTTCAATCGAGTGTCACACAATTTATCAGTTTATCGAAAACAGATTCAAAGACTAAGCCATCGCTCGAAGACTCAATTCTGGCCATTACTTCGAGTAAAGACGCAGAAATGGTCTCAAAAGCTAACGATATATCTGTAAAATTGAATTCCCAGACATCGATGAACGGACCGACAGATCTTTCTTCAGAAAATACTCTGAAAAAAGACATAAACAGTGATATTAAAGAAATTACGCCTCAAATGACAGACAGTGTTAAGACATTTAATGGCGAAAAGGGTTCTCCGCCTGCGATTACTTCTCCCGTTTCCGGCAAACGAATCTCTATTCAAAACAACAGTCTTATGACAAATATTGAGACCATTGCAGACATTAATCGATTAGATGAGAGTCTGATTCGAGTCCTGGCGTTTCAGAGAATACAACAACTGAACAGCAAAGCCATTGACAGTAATGTCAGTTCCAATGGAGGCCAACCCACAAACCCAATGCAATCTTTTCCCACAACCATTCGTCGTATCGGTCTGAATGATATCAAGGCTCGAGCTGTCCTCTGCCCTATCCTTATAAAATCAAGCACTGGCTGTTCGAGTGGGCCCTACATTGTAATGTCATATAGAACTCTGACTATCGGCACCAGTAGTGATAATGATGTGGTTTTGGGCCAATACGGACACTGCAATTACGTGTCCGCAAAACACGCAACCATTTTCTATGATGAGGTCAGTCCTTCCAAATGAGAGACAATTGCTTTGAATTGTTTGTTGAGATTAACTAAAAATGAATTTATGTTCAAATTGTGGCAAAAGTTAACAATTTTTTAATATTTGTCTAAATGTTTGCAGAGTTCGCGTAACTATGAGCTCATCAACTATTCAGAACACGGAACTACTGTCGACAATGTCTTATACTCGTGTGACTTCTCAGATAAGAAGTTGAATAATTGGAAGCACTCGAACGCCAACTCACAGACTGTTTCGACTCTTAAAACAGTTGCAAACAAAAGGAAACGGAAGTCTATTGAAGAGAAGAAACCAAAAAATTGGATTCCATCGGAAGAGTTGAGTTCAGACAAATCCAAACCAAAAAAGAGAAAATCACTGAAAAATGAAGAAATGGAAACAAACGCACAAAAGAGCAACGAATTGAAGAGAAGTAAAATTGCTTTTCGATGGGATCACGAATCAGAAAATTTAGAACAAGTTTCGATTCCTCCGCAAAATTCGCCGACAATGAGCTCTAAGTCGGGTCAAAACCATAAGCCGTGCGCCTGTAAGTCGAGCTGTTCGTCGCTCATAGGAGCCAATGGCGCCGGTTGGGAGGGAACTGCTGTTCTACATCACGGAAGTCATCTGAAAATTGGTTGCCATCAGTTCATATTCAGTATAACAAATCATGGAATCACTCAAAACCAGACCAATCACTCAAATGCACCGAAAAGTCCGATTAAAGCCGAGCACTCGAATCCTAAATGAGTCGCATTTTCAAAGGGTATTTTAAAATATCAAAAACCACTCATTTTCTCTCATCAAAGCAATGTATTGATTGAAATCATGAGTTTAGTTATATTTAAATCTATTGAATACAGAAATTAAATTTTATTTCTTTATGGAATGACTGCTAGTCTTAAGAGACCTTTGAGTTAAACAATTGGTAAGAAATTTCTAAAACCTTTAGTTTAAATAAATTACTTTACTTTATGCTATCAATTGATTATTGATTTCATGGATTTTCAATCAATTTTTCTAATTATATCTAATTTTATAAATTTTGTTTTTTTCTGACAATTCATTTCATTTTTTTTGACTAAAGATTTTCGATTTAATCAAAAGCTGTAAATAATGTATTTGTTGTAAAATTATCGTAAATATCATGACTTCATTGAATGCATTAACCATTTATATAATTAATCGAATGATTTAATAATTTATAATTTGATTGCTGTTTATATTTGAGCTCAAAATCCATTTAAAATGACATTTCTTTAGAATAAATGACAAAATGAGTCATTTTCTCGATTCGGTGTTAAATTTGAAAAATTTGTATAAAATATATTCGTTTATTGATTATATGTTTTAGTTTTTTTTGAACAAAAAATAAATTAAATAAAACTTAAATAAAAGATTGAAAATAGTTTTTGAATCTCTAAACAAATTAGAATTTAAGGAATGTTTGTATTATTTGCTTAAAAATTTCTCACATTTTTGAGGCAAAGTTGAGAAAAAGAAATTATTTGTTGACTTTGTTTTCATTGTTAAGAATTTTATTGGTTTTCTTCAACGAACGGTATTTCTTCAAAATCTTTGAGTGATTTGCGATTTGTCTGAGAAATAGATAAACTGCTTCTGGAGTACAGCCGTTGCGCAACAAATTCAATAAAACACTGAAAACAGAAATTCAATTAATTTGTGAAATAAATGAATAAATGATTTAATACCAAAAGACATCGTAACTGATCTCAATATTTGTTGTTTGAAGCAAAAGATATAACTTTGTGTTTATCACTGAAGTGTCGTCTTTACTGGAGTTGAGGCCATTAGACACCGTCGGGTTTGCGGTTTGGGTTTCGACCATTTCCACCACTAATGCATTCAATACACAAATCAATTGAAACCTTTATTTACTTTCTTTTCGACAAATAAAATCACAAAAATGATTGAATTAAGAGTTTGAAAATCTAATTAAAAGCGTTATCTAGGCCAAATTTTCCCAATTATCACACTTATCACAAACATATCTGTGGAATAGCAGTCAATCAAAGGTTTATTTACCACTCCTTCTGAAAGACTAAATCAAAAATTCAAAATAAATCAATAAAACTGAAAATAATTTCATTCATTAATAACGTCGGCGACGGAAACCCTTTTCGATCACTAATTTGCAAGATTTTTATGAAAATTAATATTCATTGATGAAAATTATTGGCAATATTGCAGACATAAACTGAATTTAACCTCAAAACTGGAAGAAAATGTCAATTTATTTTCTTTCAAAACCGTGGACATGCTTTTCAATCAACTGCAAAAAATTGACTTAACTGGTAATAATAATTATAAAAGTCAAACGCCATAAAGTCTTATTTCTAAATTATTGCTTATATTTAGAAAAAGGCATTTTTCAGTTTATGTTTTATTTTAAACTATTGATAAATAAGTAAAATATATGAAAAAATGCAATCATTTCTCAGTTAATTGCTATAAAAATTGGTACTTCGAGAGAAAGTGGACTAAATGGCGTCAGTTAAGCATTGGGTTAGTGTTTACGAAGAGTTTGATTGATTGTCTGCATTGAAAAATAGTTGTGCAATACTGTACACCAGTTGTCATACAATTGGTTGCAAAGGAGTTGTATTGTAGTGAACGCTATATTGAAGACAACGATACAAACATTACTCTGATATTCATTTTAATGTTTATGTAATTAAAAAATGTTTAGTTTTTTATCGTTTCCTCCAATTTCTAAAATAATCTGATTTTATGATTACATGAAATGATTCGCAAATTAATTGAATCGACGATAAAATGGATTTCAAGACATAAATATTGAAAAATAGTGAATAAATATTGAATTTCGGCCACAAATAGACATCAAATTCATTAACTGATTGAGTAATTGATTGAAATAATGGGAGAAGTAATACGTTTCCAGCAGACAGACCACGACATCAAAGGATGGCTTTACAAATGGACTAATTATCTTAAAGGATATCAGAAACGATGGTTTGTTCTCTCAAATGGTCTTCTTTCGTATTACAGGTCTGTCTAAACATATTTTCATCAATTATTTACATTTGTGTCAAACCTTTCCAATGATTTGACGTCAAAACAGTCATAAAATAGACTCAAATGAAAAGAATCGCAAATCTATTGATTATAAACACAAAAATGATTCGCTTTTATAGGAATCCAATGGAAATGAGTCAGTCGTGTAGAGGAACCATAAGTCTTGTGTCTGCTGTGATCCACACCGAAGACAGTTGTAATTTCGTGATAGCAAATGGAGGGACGACTCAAACGTTTCATTTGAGGGCTTCCAACGAAATTGAGCGCCAGAAGTGGGTTACGGCTCTTGAATTGGCTAAAGTCAGAGCCATTCGACAGCTCGACTCTGAAGACGATGACGACTATGACATGAATAGTGACAAAAATGAATTACAAACAGTTCTTAAATGTCTGTCCACCAAATTGGAGATATTGCACACCTGTCACGACGTTATTATCAAACACGGGTCAGCTCTTCAGCGATCTCTCATAGAATTGGAACAATTGGATAATCCAAACGATGCGCTCAATAAAAGCAAAGCTGTCAACGAAAGGGCGACTCTTTTTCGGATCACTTCTTCTGCAATGATTAACGCCAGCGCCGAATATTTGACTCTAGCACAAACTCACGCAAAGAAGTGGCAAAAACTGCTACAACACGAACACGAGTCTCGTCTTCGATTGGAAGAACTGGTTGAACAGTTGGCTAAACAACACTCCCATTTGGAGCAAAGGGCCAAACAAGTGGCCAATTCTCCGAACATTAATCCCAACAATTCAGACGACGACGAGTTCTATGACGCGGAAGAAACCAACGCTGACTTCATTGTGACGTTTCCGGGAAAAGCCCATCGAATTAGTAATACATCCAATTCTCAGACATCAAAATCCAATCAAAACTCTACCACTTCTTCTACTTCTGTTGTACACAATTCCGATGAATCTTCTGGCAGTGAAGAGAGTGAAAGTGAAGGCTGTGAAGAGTCCGCCGCCGGAGTCATAACTCGAAAGAAGTCGCGCCAAAAGAATCTTAATCTCAAAGATTTGAACGCTTCGAATATCATTACAAAAGTAGTCAACGATCCAAATGACGGCGACTCAAACAAATCGTCGTCAACGCCGACAACCCCTCTGTCGACTGTGGACAGAGTCAATAACTTTTGTGCCCAAAATTCTTCTAAAGGTTTGCGTCGCACAACAATTCCTGAGCGCCCGAATCAGAGTCTAAATTTGTGGTCTTTCATGAAAAACTGTATCGGCAAGGAGTTGACCAAGATCCCAATGCCCGTTAACTTCAATGAACCGCTTTCGATGCTTCAGAGGCTAACCGAAGACTATGAATATGCAGACCTATTGCACAAGGCTTCCAAAGTGAAGGATAGCTGCGAACAATTGACATATATTGCAGCCTTTGCTGTCACTTCTTATGCCACTACCAGTAATAGAACCGGAAAACCATTTAACCCTCTTTTAGGCGAAACATATGAATGCGACAGAAGTGATGACTTGGGTTGGAAGTGCTTTTCAGAGCAGGTATTCATTTTGCTCTAAGTTATCACTCATATCAGTTATTAAGCAATTGATGGATTGATAGGTCAGTCATCATCCGCCCGCTATGGCCTCCTATTGTGAAGGCAAGGGTTGGAGCTGTTGGAGAGAGTTCGCTATTTCCAGTAAATTTAGGGGTAAATATCTGCAGATAACGCCTCAGGATATCACACATTTGGAGTTCCAGTCGAGTGGTAATCACTACACCTGGAAAAAAGTAACGACAACTGTTCACAATATAATTGTGGGCAAACTATGGGTCGATAATCACGGGGACATGACTATCACCAATCACACCACTGGTGACAAATGTCATCTCAAGTTTATTCCTTACAGCTATTTCTCGAGAGACGTTCCTCGAAAGGTATTACCATTCAATTGATTAGTGATTCAGTTCATTAAAATTTCGGATTCTGTGCTCTCTTCAGGTGACGGGTGTAGTTGTCGACAAAGAAGGAACTCCCAAATGGGTATTACAGGGCACGTGGGATAACAAAGTAGAGGCGGCCAAAGTCATTAAAAGCCACGGCTCAGCTAAAGGTAAACCTATCCTCGAAACTGCCACTTCGAAGACGCTCTGGAAGCGAGTGCACCCGCCGTATGTATTCTACCGCCCATTCCTTTAATTAGATTTATTGATTGTTTTTTTTACCAAACAGTCCTGAATATGAGCGCATGTATAACATGACACTCCTCGCAGTCCAACTCAATGAACCAGAACCGAATGTCGCGCCTACCGATAGTCGATGTCGACCTGACCAAAGATTAATGGAAGAGGGAAAGTGGGACGAAGCCAATAATGTCAAGAGTCAACTCGAGGAAAAACAGAGATGCGTCCGAAGAGCCCGTGAAGAAGATGCCGAGAGGGCGGCAACAGAGGGAAGACCTTATATGCCTTATGAACCCATTTGGTTCACCAAAACGAAAGACCCCATTACTGGAAATCCGGTTCATATGTATAGTGGAGAGTATTGGGAGTGCAAAAACAGAAAGGACTGGTCTAAGTGTCCCAAAATATTCCTGGACTGAAATACGTGAAAGCTTGGCGTAAATGTAATTTCGGTGCCTTTGCTTTCATTATTGTGACAAATGGATGGCCTCAACCGTCAGTCCATTGTCTACATAATTGTTTAATTGAAAAACCATTGATTTTTTGCCAATTCGTGACAAAACATATTCTAATTTTTGTGCAATTCTTGCGATTATTGTTTACTAACTAATAGTTATTACGTTTAATATTTATTTCCTATTCGTTGATAAATAAAACGTTTTATTAATTTTATTTAATAATAAAATCACTTTAAATGAAACACAAATTTATTTCATTTGACAAAACAATTTTCACTATAATAACCAATTTTTGGAATATACTAATCAGTACAGGATCATTTGCTCCTCTCCATTTGAATGCTAGAATCCACTTATTTGCTTTGAATCAGCAGGGACACTCAAACTTGACACAGGACTGTTTATTCTATTTTGATTTATTTAAGGAAGTTCATAAGTGCTGCAGTATTAAGGCATTATCAAGCTCATTCAATCTTCTTGTTCGTCTACTATTTCATTCAAACAATTGATGCGCTATTTTTGAAAACAAATCAAATATTTGTATTTGAACTTATATTGTAGAATCATTTTTGAGCTTGCTTATTCAATTAATGACTCAGATCTTGACTTTGAGAAGTTTTAGCCCTCAAATTAAACTGGAAATCAATTAATTGATTGACTAAATCATTGACTAATAATGAGTTCAATAAAAGATTCCATTTATTTACGATTTCTTTCCTTTTTTCTGAGAAATAATCACAACTTTAAAAGATATCGAATGAAGTGATAAATATTAAGACTCCAGACTTTAGTCTAAACTACAAGACTATAGTATTATACAATATATGGCATACATATAGCTGTAGCCGCTCTATATCTATAATACAGTTCATGACGCTTTTTATCAACTCACCATTTATGTCAATAAAATTCGAATCCCCAGTACATTACAATAGAAAGATAATGTAATTAATGACCGATTTTATCA
>JAQFXL010000877.1:0-15619 GCA_034693445.1 Edwardzetes edwardsi | reverse complement strand
ATTTCAAAGTCAATGTTATCTCGAATATCAATTCTGAGTTTCGAAATCTCCATTTTAAATCAGGATAACCTTGATTATCTATTTGAAAGCAGTACTATTTTTGAAAAAATTTAATGAAGTAATTTGAAGTCAAAATATAATTGCAATTTAATTGAATTGTAATAATAGCCCAAAGAATTCAACAGTTGATTACGTTTTAAAGTTAGGACTTAAATGAACTGCCGATTCATTTATTATAGTAATTCCAGTTCGAGAAATAACTATTATATTGGAAAAGATGAGATTCGAGTAAAACTAATTATTTCAAATGAATAGAGATATTAGAAAATTTTTATTATAAAATTCTGCTTTCAATAGTCATTTTCAACTCCTGAGGGCCTGAATTGAAATTGCAGTGAATTGTGAGCACAGAGTAGTAAATATTAGTCCTTTGTTTCATTTTTATCTTATTTTCCGTTTTCTTTATTCCTTTCAAAATTGACTTCAAATCCAAAGTTATTTTTGAACAAAAATCTTATTATAAACATTCAGTTATTATCTCAAAGTTTTGCCCTTTTTATTGATTAATATAATAAAAATAATGTCAAAAAAAGTTTTGATGAAAAATCTCCGCCAAAAATATGAGCGAAAAATTGATCGGAAAAAGATATGACACGAATTATCTATACTCTAGTAAAGCACTTTTGGGGCTATTATTTCCGTGTTATCCAATAAATAAAACTATACTTTCACTTCAATATGACCGATGATGCCCAAGGTACTGCCAATTGAAGGGAGTAACTAATAGATTTTATGACAAGGAAAGAGTTGAATGGTGGCCATAATTTTGAATCGATTTCTAGATCTCAAAATTTATGCATATGTGCTTGAGCTAAAAAATGAGGCTGTATTTTAGAGATTACTTGGACATCTCTGCTTTGAATTCAAGCAAAAATGTTGACACAAAACTATATGAGAAAATATTAAAGTAATATTTGAGAATATTTTCTACTTTTCTGTCTCTACTCCTGTCCCTACTGTCCATTGATCTCTTGAAATACATTCTTTTGAAACTTTTTTGCTTTTGGAAAACAACAAAAATGAAAACCTTTTTCTGTGTTGTTATCAGATATTAGATATTGTTATAGGAATAGTGGGAATAGATTTTCAGATATTTATGCCTCTCTTAACACATCGTAATCTCAATTCATTTTAATACTGTTTCCGAGTGTTTGCACTGATTTTGTTTTAAATCTAATGAGATATTAATTATATTCCTATTTATTCCCTATTATTGTGAAACTTTTGAAGCAAACACTGGAAACAAATTTGATATTACTTTCAGTTTTGTGATAATAAAATTTATCGTTGAGTTGAGTTGAGTTGAGTTACTCAACCCATTCATAGATTAGTTGTTAAGAAGTGAGTGAAAAAAGAGAAATAAATACAAATATAATATTTCGTGTATTAGTTGCAGAAGTGGACAGAGTTTTTGTGCTCAAAAAACTAATGCAATAATCCGTTAGACTTTCTGACAAAATATGATACAAGAGTTTTGTGTCTATGAATATACGGTCGCGAAGAGGATATTGAATAGACGTAGAAAAGTGTGCGAAAAGATTTGCTCTTCAGTTGTGTTTGCGTTGTGTTGAGAAGAGACCAGTATTTCACTTCTCTTTATTTCCGTTATTAGAGATCTTAGATTAGCTAATAGTGGACTGCAATCAGTGGTTCCAGTCTTTGAGCGCCGCAAACATTTGTAATCAAATGCATGTCTCATAGCATTCAACCGAAATGGGAATCTCTTTTCACATTCACGTTCAGCGCAAATGAATTTTTCTTTACCAAAGTAGAGCTCACTTGCAATTTATTGTCACCATGAGGTCACTAGTGGTCACCAGAGATAGCCTCTTGCTTCACTGACCAAACACATACAGCTAACTCTTGAGCTACTATTAGTTTGCCTTTTTATGCAACAGACGGTCCCGAAGACATTTTTATTAACTCAATCAACGGTGACTTCTATTCCTTTTTCTCTGAGCACAGAATAAATCTATGTTTCAAGATCAGAGACACAGTACTCGAGCTAATTTTTTTTCTTTTATGTTTTGCGACTATTCATCAAATGAGAGTCAACTCTAAAACATCACAATTAATCTCAATTCTCAAAGAGAGGCACAAAAGTAAACTTTCAAACGAATTGATTACAAAATATTGAATTAGTTTTTTTCAAAGCAAAACATTTGATCAAAACTTTTACTTTTCTGTATAAATATGTTTTGTTATTTTGTTTGAGTTTCGCAGTCATTCTGTTTAAGAGGAATGACAGCAAAAGTGAAAAACAAAAACCAAAATAAACACAAATAGGAGAAAATCTGTGATTTGATATCAAATAGAGTAAACATCTTATAGTCGAGTATATAATAAAATGATTGACTTTTATGTTAAACACATCTTTGAAGCCAAATATTGCGGCAAAAAAAATTGAAACGAAAATTAATGTTTTTGTCAGAAGAATATAAAACTATTATTTACTCTTTGAAATAGTTTTATGATAACCAGTGCTTAATAGTGTTGAAAAAGCCAAACAATTCAGAGAAAAACGATTTTTGTGTGAAAATGAAAGTTTTTACTCTATTTTTTGAAGTGGACTCTCTCCTAATGCTCTTTATATTTCTATCTTTTCTATAAAAGGAATTCACTGAATATTTTCATTTTAAAGAAAACTCTAGAGTTTTATATTGCGTTGAATTGATAAGAATTTATAATCTTGTGAAAATCAATAGTAGAAATACTTTGTTTACCTAGATCTTTCAAACTTTGGATTTAAGAATCTGAAAATTCCGAGAATCTTCTTTTGAAGGTACTATTTAAAAGTTTCAATGTTTTTATAAGATTCAGTGTTTATCTGTCGTAAAGTCCTTTTCAAAAGTTACAAATTTTGAAATTAATTCACTCAAAAATTAATTTATCTGGTCCATATATTCTACCGGCTAATGTGAAATGTAACTGGTTACAGCATTTAGGCGCTTTGAGAGTTAGCATGAACAAACAAAAAATGTAAAACTGTGAAATCTGAGTGGATCTCATTGATTAAAAAGTAAAGTTAATGGTTAAGTTAATAGTCGAAAATTATTGGACTGATTTGTTTTGGGTTGAAATCACAATTATCGCGATTATTCCATAAGATAACCATCCAATCAATCTTATTCTCAACGCATTTTCCACTATTAGTCCTTAAAAATTGACCAAGGAAGGTCAGGAGTTTGAGTTTCGTATGATTTATGAGCTTGATGCGATTCCATATTATTATTTTTGTTTTTGTTTTTGGACTTTGAATGTCTTTTTTAGATTAAAAGCCAAATTTAGCTTGGTAATCATCGGCTTTAACTTTAATCAACAAACTTGATGTTACCAAAGACTTGACTGAACTTTAGGAATTAAAATCCCCTGAGAGCTTCCCTTTCATTGAAGAAGCAACTACTTGAAAATTTGATCTTTGAAGAACTTATCATGCTACTTACAAGCCATTGTCAGAAAGTATTAATATCAAACTTATGTTCCGTTAGTCCAAAGCTTTAATAAGTTTTGTTTGATTTAATGCAAAAGTTTTTGCCTTTATTTTTGATGTGTCGCTCCTTTTGTTTGCATTTCTCCACTTCTTATGTCATTGAATTAAATACTAATTTAATTATAATGGAGGAAAAAGATGTGAAAACACGAAAAATGATTGATTACGATATGAATAATGAAATTACTGTTTCTTTTTTGTTCCCGAATTAGTGGATCGATAGACATATAAAACATTTAATTAAAATAATTTATTCTGATTTTTTTGCCGCATAATATGTTTTGGTTTTGGTTCTCAAATACTTTTCTTTGTCATTTAATTAATTATTTATTGAGCTAGATGCTCAGCTATGCCAAGTTAATTATATGGAATTAAAAAAAGAAATCTCTCGAAGATAATTTTGTTTCATTTTTACTAATGGATATTCTCAAAGACAAAAATTAAATTAAAACTCGGCGAATGATAGCCAAGGTCTCTTTGCTCACGCTTTATGTCTTGACTTCCCAAAGATAATTTCGTTCAAGATTATATTAAAATTGTAAGACATTGTAATGTATAAGGGGAATTTGTCCAATCTTTTAATACAATGTAATGCTTGAAATAATTTTAGGGAATTAAAAAACTGGTGTAATTCCTATCTCACCCTTGGAGATGTCAGATGATATTAGGCCAGTCAGTTGACAGCGCTATCACTTAGTCAGAGAATGACATTATTTTTTGATAAATATATTTTCCGTCGAAATAATTAATTTAAGTCTTTAACGGAAATAGAAATGAAGGCAAGGATTCACAGAAAAACACGAAACGAATCCAAATTAAAGGACAATAAGTAGGAGAAGAAAAGTAGGGCTTCTTTGGGGTTTCTCTTTGTCTGTGTGTTTACTCTCTTTTCGACATTAAGACATGAATTATTAGATACTGAAAGTGTGACAAAACTTATTTATATATATATCGAGATTTTTTGACATTTCCATTGCATTAATTGATTCGGTTATAGAGATGGAGCGCCGAAACAACACTCAGTTACGCCTTAATGCCAGCAAATAATCCAAATTTTTGATTCAATTATTGGATTTTCTCTTTTCATTTGCTATTTATTGATCCCTTTTCTTATCATTACTTTCGATTCCGCTATTTTCAGTGCCTTTCCTTAAACTTAAATAAATATTTCAAATATTCAATTCAATGAAAATCACTAAAAGATTAGGAATAGAAGAAAAGGTTAACTTTTGTTCTCGAGGCTCAACTAAAATATTTATTTCTGATTAGAAAATAATGAGAGTTTTTTTTGTGGAAAATAGGAATTCCTGGTCTAACAGTTTATTGAGTGAAAGCAAAAACATTCCGATTCTCAACATTTAAACATTGAAAATCTGTTTTTGATTTTGTGTTGACATCTATTCCATTATTCCTTTCTTAAGTGATTTGCATTTTTGAAACTAAGACTCAGAATGAAATTCTGAGAACAGTAAGAAAGCTTTGGTCGCAGTGACAGAGAAAAAGATTATGCAAAACAAGACTAAAATATTTGTGAATTTCATTTTAAATTCTGTGTTCATTAATCAGTTGGAACTCAAAAACCTATGTCTTTGAAAATATGATTAATTTTTTCTTTTTTCTTATATAAGAAGCTTAATATTATTCGCCATTTATTCAAATCATTTCAAATGTATTACTTCTAAATATGATGTGATGTTCGCAAAAGATTTTCTTTGTTTTCGCTCCAGAATATTGAAATATCCAAAACCTATTTCAGACTCTATTACTTGTTTTATGGTCACGAACCTAATGTATGTAAAACATGATAGTTCTCAGTGATGACCAAAGAAATATTGATCCAATAACAAAAACTCCTCGATTTATAAGCTTGTCCTGATTCCACACCAGTTGGGAAAGCATTCTTGTAGAAAATAGTTGACATACCCCCTGAATATTTTTGGTTGTTTTTAAGTTCAACTTTGGACATCCCTGATACTTTGTTTGACCAAAAAATTAAATTTCAAAAGTTTTCAGGAAATTGGAATTTCAGGAAATATTGATTTGAGTCTCAAATAAAGTCTTTGAAAAATGATTTTGAGATTAGTTTTGAATTTCATCAAAAAAGTGTATAAATACTGAAAAGTGTTTATTTATCTAAAAGTTATTATATAATCAATGACTAACATTGATATTAGCAAGTATAGTTGATATTAGCCTCCTACTCATTTTGTGGCACAAACCGCGTGGGCGCTCAACATTGTTGAATATTCTTGGCTATTTTTATTTCATTTCGAAATTTCAAATCTCTACTTTTGGTTTACAATTAAACTTTCATTGCATTTCACTGCATCTTCTATTTAACAATTAATTAAGCAAGGTGATGGTTACGAAATCCTAAACGATGCTAAAAATCCAAGGCTTTGAGTTTGGCATTTAATTAAGAGGACAGGATGAAATGTTCATTTACATTTAATTAAGATAATAATGAAAAGGTTATCCGAAAATAACAAGGTACAGTTTATATTATTGATATTTGAGCTCATCATAGCTGATGGCAATAACCTCGTGAAACAATTTGAGAGGAAATAATTGGCAAATATTTGCCACAATAATTAAAGTCATTCTAAATATATATAAGACTTATATATACACTTATATATATAAATATATACTGACTACTTTTTTTGATTAATAACTTGATATTTTTGATGACCACTCTTAGAACTGAGTGGGAGTTATGGCTGAGATTTGACCTAATCTAAAGGGTGTGATATCCAATGACTTCTTGGTGATCTTAAATTTAATATGTTAGGTGATATACGACAAACTCTGCTATTGATATGGCTTTTAATGTTTTGTGATATTATTTATAGATATTTATTGTAGTCTTTTGTTAAATGTCTGCACTATTTGTCAGTTCTTGAGAAATCTTAACTCTCTTTGAGAAATAATTTTTGTCCAAAACTATTAGCAATTTATCAAAAGCTCTTCAATTGAATGTGACGTTTTGAGCAAATATTTTGCCCAATCCAATAGTCTTTTATTTCCCAATGTTTTATAAGTGAAATATATCCAAGAGTTGAGAAAAGCAAATATATTTATCTGAATTTAGTCTTCTCCTTCTAAATTTAATAAAGCACTATCAAGTTCCTTTATTATTGTTTAATATCAAATATTTGATAGTTGATTTGAAAAGATTGATTTTTATTACTCTTGTGGTTAATGTATTTTTTTCATCAAGCTAAGAAAAAAGTTGATGATCACGTGCATACATTAGCATGATTAATTGTTGCAAATTTGATCCAGAGTGGGAACAAAAAATCTCCGCTTAATTAATCATGCCAAAACAAATATAAGAATCGTTAATGAAATAATTTCACAATAAAAAAAAGAACATGATGAATCATCGATAAAAACAGTCATTTTGTTGTTTAAGCGCTATATTCCCCTTATTTTCAATGAAGGAACGGGTGTTGAAAAAAGTTATGTTATTTTAGTCGCCAATCATTTCTCAATCATTTATATTAGACTCAAATTCTTTTGAGTTTATTATTCAAAAAGTGTTTGAAACCAACGCTAATGTGTTTTATAACTAAACTGTGTTTTATTGGTATTAAATGTTAATAAGTGAGCAAAACTAACGACAAACTAAATTCTATGTCTTTCCCATAGACCAACTCTGCATTTGTACAATATATCACTAGTAGTATGACCTGATCAGGTCATGTAAGTCCAAATTTTATGGTTGTGCGATGCCTAAAGAGCTTTAAATATGAATGACTGCGTTTAGACTGCATTTAGAAAAACATGAAAACATGTGCACACATTAGAGGCCAATATCTCACTGACTATTAATCACGACATCTCCAACTCCAGCACAGAATATATGATATGTTGGGATCCAATATATGTCCTTCTATTAGTTGACATCAAATACAAAAAACTAAACTTAACTAATATTTAATATATTGGTCTGATTTTTTCACACAGAATATGTTGGGCACTAGTGCTCATCATTGGCATCACAGCACATAATATTCGCTATTCTGTTCATTACAAATCAAGTTTGTGTTCTCAGTCTGAGTGAGTGTTTATGTGTTGGAAGTTTTGCAATTTGGAGTCCATCTCATCAAATATGGAGATATGTTGTCCGACGACACAGTGATTAACACATCGTCGCCACTAATATCTGGTAATTCCATGTCATTGAGTGCCAATTCAAGTGCAACCGGCAATAACTTGGCAGAGTTGGTTGAGTTTATGTCCAGTATCAGCAATAGTTGGGCGCCGTCTGCTATCCTCAACAGGGAGTTAGTAAATAAATCTTTAAACACCAATTCAAGTGATTCCTGGAATACTTTCAACACATCCCTGCATCTCGTGGAGTGTTTTTCATCCCCCGAATGCTTGAATTGGATTAATTTCACCGAAGATGACACCAACAGAAACATTGTTTCCGAAAATGGTGTGGAATCGGCCAAAACTATTGACTCGATTTCCGACATATCTTTCAATATAAGTTCAAAGATAGGATCAAACTATACGTTAGACAACTCGACACTCAGCACAACCACTTTCACCACTTTATTGACAAACATTACAACCATTATATTGGAACCAGACTTGAGGATACATCATCCGTTCCTCGCAGTTATTCTGGCCATTATCTGTGTTGTGGTAGTGTTTGGTAATACTCTGACTATGCTTTCCGTATATAGAGAGCGGTATTTACATACTGTTACCAATTATTTTGTGGCCTCTCTGGCCGTCTCTGACTGTTTGGTGGGCGCTATAGTTATGCCGTTTTCTGTCATTCACGAGATTATGAATAAGTGGTGGATATTCGGACAGGACTGGTAGGCCTATCGCTCATTCCTCTAACTAATCAATTAGTTGTCAAATCGAAACGTCGTTTAATGTGAAGTATTGCTAATAAATCACAACTTTTTTCAAACATAGGTGTGATTTATGGCACAGTTTCGATGTGTTGGCCAGTTCTGCATCAATACTCAATCTTTGTGTCATTTCATTGGGTATGCCTTTCTGTCAATGCACTCTTCATTGAATTAATTATTGAAATTGATTTGTGACATGTCTTTGGGTCAGACCGGTACTGGGCTATTACCGATCCTATCACATATCCATCACGTATGACTCCTAACAAAGCCGCCATTTTTATAGCATTCCTTTGGATTTGTTCGGCTCTGATCTCATTTCCAGCGATTCTCTGGTGGCGTGCCGTCCAAAAGGTATATTTGATTAAGTGATCTAGTAATAATTCAATAATAATATGCCTGTATGATTGATTAGGAGCCAGCCCCACCGTTTCGGTGTCTGTTCACTGACGACGTGGGATATCTAGTATTTTCATCGACCATTTCCTTTTACGGTCCCCTAATGGTTATGGTGTTCACTTATGCCAAGATATATTTTATAGCATCAAAACAGACACGTAGTCTGAAAATGGGTGCGAAACAAATCCAATCGTCTTCTTGTGATACCGGAAATAACAATGCAATCACTCTTCGTATGCATAAGGGGTATAAACACTAGTAATTTGATAATCATTTATCGTTTCATTGAAATAAGGCATTTGTGTTATAGGGGTTATAATACAGGTATTCCTCGCCATAAATATTCTGGTGATTCCTCTGATGAACACAATCCAGACTTTATCGGATCGGAAGAGAATGGTTTGGAAAGAAAATGTTCTTCAATTAGAAGCGCCAGAAATATGAAGACTAATTGGTCTGTCGGCAGGAGATTAGCCAAATTGGCCAAAGGTTTGCAGTGAATCCCTTTCCTTTTGAGACTCAAAATACAAACATTTTTATAAATGTTGACAAAAAAGCAAACATTTTTAGTAAAAATATTATTAGATTTTTATTTATCGGTCTTTGAATTCAAATCAAAGGTTTCTAAAAGTTTATGCCTTTCATTGAAATGAACGCAAAAATTGAAAAAATACTTTCAGAACATAAATAAATATCTAAACAAATGACACAAAAAATACATAAAAATATTCTGAGATTTGAAAACTAAATATAAGAAAACAAATTTGTGTTAAACAGAGAGAAAAGCGGCCAAAACGTTAGGAATAGTAATGGGAGTGTTTATACTTTGCTGGTGAGTATTGAACATTATTTGTATCCTTAGGAAAGGAAATTGAATAAACTTAAGACTTGTAGTCATTTTAAAACATTATTTGATTTCTGAGCCAAAAGTTTCTTATTTATAATATTTTGTTTCGTTCACAAAAAGGTTGCCTTTCTTTGTCACAAACATATTAATGGGGATCTGCCAGTCGTGCGTATATGAGCCAGATCTATTACTATCAGTGGTTACATGGCTAGGTATAACAAAATCTGTTATGTGTTTGCTTGTGCTCTGTCTCTATGCCTGTGCCAATCCTATATCATATTCATATCAATTATGTCTGTCGGACCAAAAGTAATTCAATAAACTTGAAAATACAATATACGTAACAAACCTTTTTCTCTCTATAACTTTCATTGTGGTTCGCACTCAAAAGGTTGGATAAATTCAGCCCTTAATCCAGGTATAAAAAGTTTAATATCTTGAAAGTCGGCTTCACTGCATTAAAAGAGTCTTTTAGGTTTGAGATTCTTATGAAAAGTGACTTTAAATGCAATGCAGACGAGTTTGAAAGATGACCGAAACTGAATCGATAATCAGGTCGTTCTGTCTTTGTCTTCCCTATCTAGTAATATATGCTTGCTGGTCAAGGGATTTCAGACGAGCTTTTGCTAAGATATTATGTTCCTGTTGTTCGTCAGCACAAAAGCGTCGCCAAAATCTGGTTAAACAAAACCGATTCAATTCTCTGATGGCGAAAGACGGCAAACAAATACATAACAAACGAAAGTCTAACGAAGAGGTTGTTCTCAATAGTTTAGAAGTGGTTCAAAGTCATAGTTGTAGTGAACACAGACTTACAATCAATGAGACACTACCGCTCTGATAATAGGCCATACATTTCAGCACTACTATTGTTGGTCACAAACAGCTCACACTTTTCGCACTAATAGTTATTTTTTCTACCGATTCGATTCATTGGTCGAAATAATGTCCAAATCGTAACTCAATTACTCGCTTCTCAATCAATATTTCGATTAAGAGTTCGATAAAAACCCAATCAATCATTGCTTTAATAAATGTTTGTCCAAAATATGAGAATATTTTGTTTCGTTTTATTTTCACTCAATTTATGATAAATGTTATGAAAGTTTTGTTATGAAAACAGAATTTTTGTTATTAATCGTCAAATAATTCGTTTGAAATTCAGTATAATATTTATATCCTGTGATATACTGTTGATTTATCAAGATGTTGCTTATTCTCAACACATTCTCATTATCTTTGTTCAGCATCTTGTTACTCATAAATGCATTGATCAGACTTTTGAAACTCATTATCGTCTTTATATAATCTTAAGAAATAATTAAGTATTTATTAAATGTTAATCGCTTTCTATTAAATATATTACTAATAATTGAATAATAAAAACAAAGTTTATTAAGTTATTTATGATTCGTAATAACCAATGGTTTTGATTGTTTCTCGATTGTTTGTCTGAATACATCTGTGTATTGATAATTGAATTTTAGACTCAATACCTGTCAGGCAATACATGTGCCCAAAAAGGTTTTTATTAGTGCAATAATAAGCAAGCATAATAATTAAGGTAGATGCACATAATATGAGAACATGAGCGCCGGGCAAATTGATTAATGCAATTAATTTTATTTTGACTTCAAATTACATGACTTGAATTTGTTTTGTGGCTATTCTCGGATAATAACGATGAAAAGACTACTTGGTTATTCTAGTTTAAACATGTAAGTTATTGAGTCAACTATTTGGTGAACAGATGTTTTGATCAATTGTTTGCCATTATATTCAAAATATTCTCAATTCTGAAACAAAATACAATTGAAGAGAGAAATAGTCAGAGAAAAGTCAAATACAGACTATATTTTATTTATTGGCAAAACTCAGTGCAAATATATATCTATGTTATTGTGAGCTAAATATTTTGTTAACTATAGCGTTAGTGCAGTGCTCTCAGAATGTATCGGAAAGTCAAACCGTTAGCACAGAATATCAGAGAATGTGTGCCTCAAAGCACTATTGAAAGAAAGAAAGTGTTGGCCGACAACTCGTTAGTCGACGACTTCTAATGCAAAGCTGTTACACAACTGGATGTGCGAATCAAGTGATGCTCAAAACGTTAGCACAACATCACAAACATACTGTTCTCTAACTTAGAGCACTACATATAGCACTACATACAGATTGAAATAAAGCTTTGAACAACTCTTTCCACTCCTATTATAGGTTTTTGATGCTAAAAGTGTCAAACAGTCAAACATTGATTAAACTTTACATCAGTTGAAAGCCTACACAACAAAAGCCAATCATTTGTTAACTTAATCGCAAGATTAAAGTTCACCAATTCTTTAGTAATGAATAAATTATCTGCAAAAGAGCCGAAACGATACAAATTAACTATTTTTGAACTTTTTTAGACCATTCCAAGCACTCTCCAACTTCATTATAAATATATTCTAGGATGTAAATGTATTCCTGGATATTCCATTGTACGGAGTGATAATTTTTAGCAAAAAAGCATATAGTGTCAAGGCAAATTTTAATGGAATAATATTCGTAGCAAATTGTAATTTTATTGTTTTATTATCACGTTTTGAATTTTTTTGAAATTTTGATTTTAATTAATGAATATGAGATACTTGAGACCAAATTTACATTTAATGGAGTGGTAGAGGACTGACATGTTGTTGAGTGAAATGTCATTTTTTGAAGCTCCAAATATTTTCTAGACTACACAAAAATGTTGTAAAAATATTTTTGCATATATTTTGATAAATTTTCTAATTTTCAATATTTTGAAAGATTCTGTGAAAGAAGTAATCAATTATTTTTAGACACAAATTAAAAAGCTTTGAGAAAACCTTAAAAGTAGTGTTCATTTGATTATTTATGAATCGAGACTTTTGAACAAAATTTTGGAATGATTTCAATCAAGGGATTTAAAACTTATATAATCGCATCTATGTATAGGTGTTTCTTTGCGGATGACATTCAAAAGATTATTAAGTTTCGAGCAATGAATGCAAAGAAATCGATGACAAAAGAGCTTCTGATAAGAATTCATAGAATTTAAATAAGATTTCTTTCCCGGGATTTGTTTGAAATTCAAGCTATGCTCTGATTTTATTTATTTGAGGACATTTTTTTAATCTCTTATCGGATTTCATTGAAATTTCACCAAATTTTTGTCTGTAAAGGTTTTGATTTAATGTACTATTTATTGCATTCAGTGTGTAATCAAATCTTTATATTTCTGGAATTATTTGAAATAAATTTCATATTCAGTGCTTTAAAAATTAAAGTAAATAATTGAAGCAATTTATATCAAAAAAATGATCAAGAATGTATATTATTGAACATAAAACGTGATATAATCTGGGTAAGCAAGATCAATACAAAACTCCGAGGATTCAAAATAGAAGATGGAAATTGAATTTAGGGACAATTAATTACGATTCTGAAAATGAGAAAAAATGCAAGTTTAAAATAAAAAACCTTGCATATTCCAACTTTATAACTTGGTTTTATTTTATTGAATGAATAAAATACACTATTTTTATCCGAATATTTATATTTATAGTCAATTCACTGGAAAATCATAATATACTCAAAACATTAAGAAGTCTTTAAAGCTTTGAATTTAGATTTAATTCAATAAAAATATCGAAGTTTTAAATCTCTTGAAATCTCTGAATAAAATTTTAAAAGAGATTTCTTTCATTATTTTCCATTCAAGAGATTTAACAGATTCTGATGGTTATGAAAATTAATGTTTACATAAATTGAGCAAAATATTGCAATCATCTTGATAGTAAAATATTAGTACAAACAAACAAACATTAATACAGTTTTATTAATTTATTATAAGATAATTCTTACGAAAAATTAATATTCTGGTTTTTTCACTGCATTTGTCTAGAATTGATGACCTAGCACTTCTTTGCTGAATTCCAGATTATAGGCACAGTTTATCGATAGGTATTAAGGGATGGAGTCGTTGCGAATCGCTTTTCTGTGAAATATAATATTAACATATAATCCCTGAATGCGTAACCTTTTGCAAAGGCTGGTTGTGTCAAGTTGGAAAAATGTACTTTCTCTGCTTTGCAATGCAGCATTGTGAAGAAAAAGTAGAGCAAGATGAACCTTACAAGGAAATCAAGGGTCTTCAATTTGACACAACCTGACTTTAAAAAAATTTACGCATTCAGAGTATAATATCTCAAAATATAAATTTTTTATTTTATTCAGAAACAAGATTTGAGTTGAATTCAGTTAAAAGTGAACTCATTTTTATAACTACAATGAAATTTTCTTTAGTCGCACATAAGAATCGATAAATCATTAAGTTTTGCCGTGTCTTTCATTGACAAAGAGGTCTAGACTCGAAAAGTGTTGGCACAGAATGAATTAAATTGAATTGAGAATCAAAAAATGAAAGTAATTACTATTCAACGAAAGAGTAATATTTGGAAATATTTTAATGTATTTTCAAAGTTTTGAACAGATGTTTTCGATTTTCAATTTGCAAACATGAGCAAGATCGTTTCGCTTTCGATTGCATGTGAAGTACGCTAGGTTAGCGGAATGCTGCTTAGGACACAGGTGGCTTAACAATTTGCAAGACTGTGATATTGAGACTGATATATCTCTGCGGAAATGAAATTTAGATAACAAAAGCTAATCGTTAGTGTCTTTATGCCGTCTCTAAGGATTGTTTGATGCTTTGATCTCCACTATAGCGTCGGTGTAATCCATGTGTTTATAAGGAAACAATAAATGCAGTGCACACACACACACAAACACACACACACACACACATACATACATACACACCTTGACTCTCACTCTGAGAGTTCATCAAATGTTTCTTTGATTACATCAACTCCATTGTAACGTAACTTTTTATAGCTTACCTTTCGCTCTGTCTAATAGATTCGGGTGCGACTCATGTCTTCAAAATAATAAAATAGTTGAGAGAGAGAGAGAGAGAGAGAGAGAGAGAGAGAGAGAGAGAGAGAGAGAGAGAGAGAGAGAGCAAATAAAGTGAAGTATCGGCGAATGAAATGAAGGCATTTGCCGATCGACAGAATGAAGTTTATAGCGATTCACGACTTCAGACAATACAAAGAGAGTCAATATTAACAGCTTTTCATGAGATCTGTGTTGAAAAAGTCATTAAATTTGGAGAATAAATTCCAATGAATGTTGGTTTTACTCTTTTTTTCTTCTGTAGAGCTGTTTAGCTATTTTAGCAATTCTGAGTGATTCTAACTAATTCTAAGGAAGGCCAAACAGCACCGGTGCTCTGTTGCCGACAGCAACCCAAATTCAAATTCTTGATTACAGCTCTTAATCTCATCTAATATATCATTTTTTTACATGTTTTTCGTGTTTATCATTTCACATATGAAATAAAGAATAAATTTCTTCATTCAATGATATTATTTGACTTCAAATTCAATTCATTATTTATAAGAAAATCATTGAATTTCACAAATAAAGAACTGTTTCGACACAAAAGGATATCAATGATTGACAGATCCATTACGTATTGAAATGAATTCTTTGCTTTATTTTATCTTTTTCTTTAGTATAATGTTTGCACTCTTATCCGAGGGATGATCGCTGACTATCTGACCATTGACTGTTTGCTGAGCCGAAAATTCTGGATGAAATCTTAGGGGGTGTTAACTTGGCTTACAGTTCATGCTGTAATTTCGCTGCTTAGCTTTGAGCAAAATTGCTCTGACATGGGTGGAGAAGTTGAGTAAGTGATCCCAGGATCGCCCTCTCCATCATCTCTGTGTTATATCAATTCGTTTTTATTCGAGAAGTCTTTGCAAAAGAATCACTTTTTTATTGTTTTTTGAGATTTTATAGATTATCTCAGATGTGGTTTATTTGCCGTTATTATCAAAATAACACTTTTATGTGGAATCAGTTGAGGAGAGAGAG
>JAQFXL010000876.1:0-15646 GCA_034693445.1 Edwardzetes edwardsi | reverse complement strand
ACCATAAAGCCTTTTTTAAGAAAATGATCAATTTTACTTATACCGGCATGCCGTTTAAAGCGAGGTAATACGGTATTTATTTGAGATAATAAATGATTATTTTTAATTTTTCATTGCCACACAACAGATCTGGGCAAGGTAGAAAGAATTAATATTATATCTTACTATAGCATAGCACAGCATAACGCAACACTTTTCTTAGAATTTGTCCTTCAATTTGAAAAGTTTTAAGAAATGAATAAAAATAATAACAATTATGAAGCCGTCAAACAACTGTTAAAACGGGGAATTATCTTCACATTTGTTTGTCTTTGATCATAAAATTTTTTATTGAGAATCGTGCTAGCCGTTTTTGATTTTACTGTAATGGAAAAAAATAAGCTTGTTACGTTTATTTATATTTTATTACTAACAAATTTTTCGGTCTATTCAAAGAGGAATTACAGACACAGTGAACAAGAGTTGAAGTTAATTAAAAAAGTGATAATTGATGGGCAAAAGTGTGAGAAGAATGAGATTGCTATTGTCATACATTCGGCCGCCCACAGCCAAGGAAAGTATTTCGATAGAAGACAGGCATCGCGTAATACTTGGGTCAAAGAAGCAAAAGACTATCAGATGAGACCAATGTTTGTCATTGGGTTACCATCTGATGAACAAACGCAGAAAGAGCTCCAGGATGAGGCCAAACAATTCAATGATATAATTCAGTTTGGATTCATTGATAACTATTATAATTTAACGCTTAAAGCGCTTTCGATTTTGCGATGGATTAGAAAAAATTGTTTGACTGGTGATTATGTGCTCAAAACAGATGACGACGTTCTGGTAAATGTTCAGCTTTTAGATAAACTATTCAAGGAGAAAAAATTTGCAGACGGCCTCACAGGAAAAATGTTGACCACTAGAAGTAACCGATTTTTTGGCCACAAATGGTTTATGCCTCCAGACGTCTACGAACACACATTCTATCGGTTTCTCTATGGATTCAGTTATGTTATGTCCAAAAATAGTGTCAAAAGAATGTATAGAAAGGCCTTAAACTTTACGGATCCAGTTCTTGATATCGACGACTTATTTATGACAGGAGTGTTGGCCGCAAATGCCCGGGTTCGTATATTTCCTGATGATAGGTTTGAATATTATTGTGGAAATGATGAATGCTTGATGCAAAAAATGGTTGCAATGCATGGTTGCGATTCTGTTAATCAAACCCTTTTGATTTGGAATAATTGGAAACAATCACAACCAAATCACTGCAATAATTGGACGCAAAAATTTGATTTGAATTTTCTTAATCTCAAGTTTTCTTTCGATTTTAATCTCTAATTCAGAATAAATATTGAAAGTAATCTTTGCTTGTAATCATTGATTTACAAATGATCTGGCTTCATGCCGGACAATAAGGGATAGATTCGTTTTATATGAATAAAGACGTAAAAAAGTTGAAAATTGAAAATGAAAAGAATTGGAATGTTGATAGTCAAAAATGTTCCTTCTACTATTTCATCCTATTATTCAACCATGATGAAAATATCTTAGAATCAGCCCCTGTTTAATATTGATTTAGGGTTTTTATCATATGGATTGCCAATCATTATATCGTTAAGGAATTTGTCTTTGCACTGGTCATCACAAAAGTCATTTTTCAAGGAATCGCTGAATCGGTAGTAATGCAAATAAAATGTTCGCAAATCCGTGTCGTTAGTCATCAGACGATTGATTAATCGATTGAATTCCGTGTGAGTAAAGTTGTGAAGAGAGTAGCGCTCAGCCATCGAGTATTCGAAATGCCATTTAGGATCACCTGCTTCTGATTCAGACATGAGGTTCGCTTCCGTCAAATTCAAGAAGTAGGTCTCGATATCGGCGATCATACCTTTCAAATGGAGTCAAATATTAATTTTCGAATTGAAATCCCACTAAAATACCGTTGGAATGGAGGGAAACGATTCGATAGGAAGGGTTGAAGTGCTCGAAAGTGGTCAGACTGGGTGACACAATCTCGAAACCAATAGGTTTTGAATAGTTTTGATTAGAATATAAAACCCGGAACTCGTCTGCGTGGGTGTGACCAAAAAACTGACCCACAATCGTATCACAAAATCGTTCGACAATTGCTAGATAGTTATGAACCCATGCTTGGGTACACTCTCTGTTGTCGACTGGCACGTGACCAACAATATGTACAAGATCTCCTACCTCTTCTGCGTTCAACAGCTCTTTTATAAGCCACTTAAGATGATCTGCTGGATCTATGGAGTCATAATAGGTCCAGACATTGAGTCGAGCACAATAATTGGTGTTAACCCCAATCACTCTGAAGCCAGGGCTGACAGTAATTGTATAATAACCAGCGCTTAATTTTCAATCAAATGATAACAATTAAAATCAAAGATAATGTCTTTATTGAACTCATCTTACAAACGAACCAAATTGAGAGCGTTTTCAGGTAACCATTGGGACCACTGTTGAGCCAAATCCTCGTAAAGCCATGAAATTGAAAATGAGTTGTTGACTGAAGGCGGAGGAAAACTAATAAATCAATAATAAAATATTATATTAATAATGGATTAGTTTAATAATAGAGAAAGGTTGAGACCAATTAACCGGCACCGTCTCATGATTGCCAATCACTGGAATTACAGGCTTTCCATTTGAGTATTTTTGAAGCATTTGAGTTATAAGTGAGGAATGTTTTAAACTCGTCTCTCGACTGTATTGCCAGATATCGTGGGCAACAATATCTCCCGTCCAATACCACAAATCAATTGACTTGGATTTCTCCGAGATTTGTCGCAATGAATTATTAACTGTTTCAAGTGGTATATCACATGGATATGCTCCCCATCTGCCAGCGCCCCATATGCTCTCATTTCGTTTAGTATTTGTATTTCTACAACAAAGAGGTTCATCACATTTGGCGTCACTCCCAGACTGATAGCTCAAATCCAGGTGAATGTCAGTCAAGTGTAATATTTTTAATATCTTGGCACTTTTGTCTTTGAATAAAGAACTATTTGATCCAGGAACGATGCTTTTCTTAGGGATTTCAAGTTTCCAGTATAGGTTTTCTGATCTCCCAATAAAACATTGACTGCCCAGAAGTATGCCACAGATTTCTGTTGGTTTGAGCTTGGCATTTTTCCTGATGAATTCAACATGGTCAGCCATCTGGTCAATGAGTCCAACACAGACTCTTGGTGTAGATAAGTGAAGAACAATACAAACTTCTTGAAAGGCGACAGACATTGTCTCTCTGCTGATAATGTCGTTAAATATAAGTGTTGACAAAGAATGACAACTCAGACAAGTGATGGCTGTCGACATACCGTCCCTTACGTTCAGGAATAGCTAGAATTTGAATAAAGATCATTCAAATTGTTGAACTGATTTAGTAAAATGTGTTTACGCTTCTGAAGCCAACGACGTCTAGAATTTTGAACAAACTATTGATAACAAAAGAAAATCCATTTCTTTGAAGATATTTAATATGATTTTTACTATTGTTTTGATGGCTATAAAAGTCATTTATTCTCCAAATAATTTTCGTCAGTTTTTTAATGCCATTCAATTCTAAATAAGTTTTAGGACTCAGCGCATAGTTTTCAGAGACTAAGTTTGAATAAAACTGTTCTAGATCGTTATCACAAATACTCAAACCACATATAAATGATAAGAAGACAATATTGAACAAAGTTTTCATTTTCACACAGTTGTGCCACAATTAAGACTTTTTCAATTGGTATCCAACAAAAGCTTATTTAATGCGGGTCACTATGCGGGTCATTATGCGGGTCATTATGCGGATCATTATGCGGATCATTATGCGGATCATTATGCGGATCATTATCCATCGATCGTTGACTTTTCAAATAAGTAATAACTTGAGTATGTTCCTGTTCAATCAGCTCTTTAATCAACTGTTATTCCGATTTCATCTCCAAATTAATAGCAAATTAAGTTTTTTTTTGGTAACATTTTATTTTGATTGTGATTTTGAATAATAATATAAACTTAATATTTATCGAAAGAATGAATTTAAAACATTCATTTGAAAAATTTCAATCTATTTATGAAATTATCACTGATCATTTTGAAATTAAATTTGCTCTTGGCTAGTTTATTTTTGTTATGTGAATTTTTTGATAATCCCGGTGTAAAAAGTGTTTGACTTTCAGAGGTTGACAACGGATATAATTGTTGTCCTGAAATAAATTGAGCATTATTAGCATTTAAATTCTTCTTGACCAAATGTTTGTAAGGGGAGGGTCTTTCTCTCTCATAGAGTTCAACCAAACGATGTTTTTCAATGTCTGGACTACTATTCCTGTGATCTGAGTTGAAATCGACAACGAATTTCTCTCGAAACCTGGTCTTAGTTTCAGGATATTTAGATATCTGTTGGTAATAATGGTCTGATGTTAGCCGACGACCTTTATATTGCTCATGCACAATCGGCAAATTGGGGGCCAATTTTTTATCAAACTCTTTATGACCGGATTTTAACTTGAAATTCACTCGCCGATAATTTCCTGGATAATTCTTATTAGCTGACTCTGGTTTATATTGAAGTCCAATAGGTAGAAGAGCACCGGCTGGTCCAACACGAATGTCGAAGAATTCCTCATCTTCAAGCGCAGCCGGAAATGAGTTTTTATTGTCTGTTAAATTGTTTTCATTAAATAACTGATTGATTGGTTGAATCGGAATTTTGCCCGAAAAAGATATTTCTCTTAACAGACGAGGGATTGAAATGTCTTTTTGTTTGTCATCTGATGGAAGAGTTTTTTCTATTTTCTTAGAATTGTTTGATTTGGAAGTAAACCCATTGAAGGGTCGAACTGACTGTTGAGGTCTTTGATGTTGTCTTCTTAATAGAAAGCTCCTTAATTCGAAGGGTATGGATGAGATGGGAGCTGATGTCTGGCCAGAAGTCTGTTTGTCTGTAATCAAAGTGGACAGCCTTCGACCAAAAGAAGGCTGGCGGACAATCATTCGCTTTAAAACAGTCTTATTCTGAGCTACTTTCTCAAAATCATCTTGGTCAGTTTGATTGCCGTAAATTGCGTCTATAGTAGAACTCGAGCCAAATTCGGAAACCGGATGGACCTGGATATGAATAAGTATGTTTCAAGGAGAAATTAATAGTGACCTAGCTTTATTAAAAAAAAGGCTAAATTACTACAACATTAGTGTGGTGCTACAACATTTAATTTGAACCAGTTTCAAAATATCAACTGGTTTTCAATAAATATTCTTTAGAATTGAAAAAAGTACTTTAAAAAAGACCAAGATTATCTCTAAAAATTAAGAATTATTGAGTTAATTGATTTACTGGACGTTATTTGTGTGACAATTTGTTTTCTCTTTTGTTGACATTATTTTCAAAGCATTTGTTTGGATAAAAAAGTGGTAATTATTGTAAAAAATGAGTGAAAACATAGAAATATTAGACATAAGTGACAGCGAAGACAACGAAGAAGAAGAAGAAGAGTTCCAAAAGTGTGGTCTTTTTCGTGAAGAGTATGTTCTCAATAACGACATACTTTTGGAAATGTTTTCCAACTTTTCAGTCAAACAACTGATTAAAATGCAAAGAGTTTGCCGACAATTGTCTCAAATATCCAATTATTGGCTAAAAAGACAACGAGTGCTAAGAATAGGCTTTGAAGACAATGAAAGACTTATCGAAAGGCACTTTGTTTTAGACGAAACTGTAAACTCGAAGAATGGGATAATGTGTGACATAAGCGGATCAGTTGTGAAAAACAAGTTTTTCCAGTATTTCGATTTGACTGACATTCGAAGCCAACTCTGTGTGAGTCATGTTCTCAACCACTGTCCAGACATTGATTGTCTTTACTTAAGACAATGTCTGATCGATAGTCAACTGTTCTCACAATTGAAAACTAATTGCAAGCAATTGAAGAAAATTCACTTTTCAGTCATCAGTGGTCTGTTAGATAACGAGAGCACCAGTGAGTCGTTGTCTGACTTTCTGGTCACGCAATCAATAAGTCAATTGTCTATCGATTGCTATTTTGATAAAGACTTGAGAATAAGCAATGGTTTCGATTATTTGAGTCAAACCACAATTCAATGTCTTGTAATCAATGGTTGGATAGATTGGAGACATTTCTTCTCATATTTACCGAAAAGCATTCGTTCGTTACATTTATTTAACGATAGCTTTGATTTTGAAAACAATACCACTGATTATAGTCAACAAATATTGAGCTCAAAGTCAGTCCAGTGCTTAGTTTCGGGAAATGCCTTATATTTAGAGCACTTGAAAATTGAAAACCTTTTAATTGATTGCAAAACATTTGAAGTAATTGTCGGCCATTTGTTTCAATTAATTGATTTGAGTTTAAAGTTCTGTAATTCAGAGCCAATTCCTCTGCGATTATTCGCAAAATTAGCTACAAATCAGAATAAACTGCAAAATTTAAAATTAGATAATTGTCTTTTGAGAAACAGTTACCAAATCCCTGACCCTATTGTACCTCAAATGAGTGTTCAGTCTTTATATTTGTCTAATTGTTTGCTTCAACCGAATTGTTTGGAAATTTTGGTTCAAATGTTTAAAAACTTGAATTTTTTGAGTTTTAATAGATTTGTTTGCTGTGAATGTTATCCCAATCGTAGAGATTGTGACGAATGTTATGCCAAATGTGTGTCTCATTTGACTAAATTAACAAATATTAGCTCTTTTCGGATAAATCGCTGTAAAGTCAGACCCGTTTTGTTCGACAGTTTTGTTGATTTTTACCCCCTTTTGAAAAGTATTGAAGTCATTGATATTTATAGCGATTTATTTGACAGAAATTACAATATTTATGATTATTTGGTCGACGTTTGTATTGGAATTTGTAATACAGACCCACAAAGAGTTATTGATCTCAAAATATGTGACTCAATACACATTGAAATCAATGAACATTTAGTTATACCAAACAATTTGAAAATTAATTCAATTAATAATAACGATAAGAGAGTTATCTAGTTATTAAAAGCAATGAAATTTGGACTCACACTTTTGTGCGCTGCCTTTTGTTGTTTAGCTTCGGATTGAGTCATACGAGTCATATCATTGACGGAATCGATACTCACGTGTATTAAAAATATAACTGAAAAATAAAGTTTGTAATCTAATTATCTATTGTTTCAATTATTGAACACTTATAGAGTAGTTGATTACTTGCCAGGACCACCATGCTCACTTTTCACTATTCTCAATAAGCTTATAATGTGTCTATGAAAATAAACATCTAGGTCGTCAAATAATTGTTGAAAAGAATATCAAAAGTTAAGCTCAAAGTGAGCAAATACTTCGCACTAATATTACTTTGCACTGGTATTACTTTGCACTGGTATTACTTTGCACTGATAATACTTTGCATTGGTAAAAATAGGCTGATCTCAACCAAGAATATCAATTGGGGATAACAATGAATTAATTTGAAAACTATTACACATATCGTTTATAATATCTATTACTATATTTATCCGAAAAAGTAAACTAGCTATTTATCAGTTGTCAAAACAATTTAATTTTCAAACCAACTAATCGAGCTTGATGCAAATGATAATTGTATTAAGATGAAAGATTGGATTAGATTATACTCACGTATTACTATAAAAGTGATGACTAAAATAAATACACATTTATTCGAGTGATCAGACATTTGAAACGAATTTCAAACATTTAAAAGCATTTAATTAGAAAAATAAGTTTTGATTAGTTTGTCATTTGTTTGTCATTTGTTTGACTATTTTGAGCGTTTGAGTCATTGAATAGATTTGATCAAAAAATATTTGAAACTATCAAAAATCAGTGACAATCGGTATCATTACATGGATTGCCACAAATAGTCTTTTTACAGCCATTGTGTAGTGCTTTTCAATGTCATATACCATTGAATTTAACGGTTAGTGCAGAAGAAAAAAAACACTTTATCTTAATTTGTCGATCGACTCAACCAATCAATTGATTGTTAACTTTAAGTATTAGTAGTAATCAAAGAACTAAACAATTCATACAATTGAAGACAAAAAACTTTTATTGGTCTTAAATATTGAGAAAATTCTAATAAAACAGAAATTTTTATTAATAGACTAAATTTAAAAGGATTTGCAAACAAGGTTTTCTTATATTATTTGTTTGTTTAATTTAGCTAGATGCTATCAACTAGATACTTGATTACTGATAATGATTGAATGAATGAAAGGTAATTATGGTTTTTATTTATCTGTTGTTATGAGCTCTTCGTCGACAACTCTTCCCTCGGGTGTGAGTCCGTAATTGCGACTCATTTTGATGACATCGAGTATCTGCTGTGGAATGTGTTGTAGTTTAGGGTTTTTCCACATTGACTTGAAAATAATGGCCAACTTGTTATAACCCGGGTCTGGACGACCAAATCTGATGGGCATTCTTAGACACTGTTCGCAATATTTTCGTTTCAAATTGATTTTTGACTGCGAATCGCATTCGAGAAGACACGACTCATCCATATCCTCACTGTCAACACCGATGAAGCTCGTGGTCAAACACACAAATAAAATGAGTACAAAATTCAATCTTTTGAACTGCATTTTCGTCGAATCAAAACTATTTTGAGAAAAATATTTCTTTAGTCTATTCTTTGGATCAAATTATTTGATTTGATTGCGATTTGAAACTCAGATAAATATGTTTTCAATTAATTTTCTGTTAATATAAAAACTTATTTTATATTAGAATCTATTTTTTGCGTCTCTTCACAACTCAGGGCGTCATCCGATTTGTGAGAAAATTGTGCTCAAAATTAAATGTTTCAAAGAATTTCTTATTAAAGTGTTATTATTTTTTCCTGGGGACAATATATTTTTGAATAACTCAAAACATAATTCCCTTATTTATTTTGATTGTATGAGAATTGTCTCCTTGTCTTTCATCTGGCATAATTGAACTTATTAAGCATAGCAAGTTTAATTGTAACTAATAAAATAAAAACCATTCATTGCCAAGGTGTTCGCCTGAGTGAATAAGCAAAATAGGAAAGGGCTAGATATTTTCGCACAGAATCTTAGAGACAATAAGTAAAATTACCTATCTATTTTAAAGTAAAATAAGTCAAACTATTTTCTCATTCTTAGACAAGCTTACATTCAATTGGTATTTGATATAAACAATCCCCTGGGCCTATGAACTTATGCTTACCTTGGGCTTATGGTATGCATTGCAGACTTCACATAATATAGTTTACTCTCAAATAATGAAAAGTTTTGCCTTAAATTGAGAATAAATTTATTGAATAAATTAGTTTTTAATGGATTTAATAATTTTTTTGTGTCATAAGTCAAACTGTAATCGAATATTAAATTGAAAAGTGGTTCGCATTCGTCGATAAACTTCCGCTCAATCGATAGCGTCGATAGCAATCATATCAATTGAATTACAGGTCATTATAGACTCAACCGGTTATCAAACATAACGCTACCTCTGGTAGGGAGAGGCTAACGATTGCCAAACTGGAGTACGATATTCTTTCTTATTGTTGTTCCTGGTCACTTTCAGAATTAGAATGAGCTGAGGATAGAGATCTGCACAACAATGTGATTGGTTTCAATTCATGAGGATTTGAGACCCAATTGTGAGATCTATTTATTGTATTAATATTGTGAATCAGATTTTCAAATCAATAGTTACACCTAGGTGGCCATTTTTAAAATTGCCTAATCATTATAAATTTTCAGTAATAACTCACAATAAGGTTGCAATCCTTTAGAAACTAGAATTATGTGCTCAAAGAAATTAGTGAAACAGACAAAGCAAGTACAGTTTTGTATATTTAACTTTTCAAACATACCGCTAAAAATTAATATCAGAACAAATTATATGAACTTTATTTAAATCACGAACTTCTTAACAAAATTTGGACAAAATTTTGGGTTTCAATCTTTACCAATAGAGTAATAGTTAGTTCGTAGATAACAATTCATGAATGAGCGAGGAAAAATATAATAAATTTTCAGAATCGAACTTGTTCCCTTTTCATGAAAACTGTGCTTTTGTGGGCTCGACCAAATTGATCAAAATTTTGAAAAAATGCCCTGGACTTTCCTGGACATGAATTTTTGCAGCATCAATTTACTCAGTGTAAAACCAGAATTTAATAGTGCATGCACAGTGTACAAAGTTACATTTACTCAAATAAGAAAATCTGTTCCTTCCATTTTTCAGAAAACATAAATGTGTTTTCAAATGTTCAAGTTCTAAAAATGTAAAAATGGATTATTTAAAAATGATTATAATGTGAGCCCAGGATACGCTGAATACATTGATTAATCTCTCAAGAATAATTGGAATGTGAAAATGTTCAAAGTTTCAGAGCATTAATGACAAAATTGAAGAAAATATCTTGTCTGAACACTGTAATGTAATGTAATGTCCAGGGCACGCTCAATCCTGGAACCTGGTTTGAGCCATCTAATCCTGGACAATCCAGCTCACACCTGGACACTTGGTCACACTACGTATAATATGACGAATATTTTAAATCGCATTCAGTTATTGAACACAATCTATAAGATTATCTCAATTAGTGAACAAACTGTGAACCAATAGTTTTATTGATATCCCTTTGATCCAAGAATTAATGGAAATTAAAGTGAGTATGCTAAGATTATTTGTTACGACCCACAGGTATTTGTTATCAGTTCGTTGAAGAGATCGTAAGGACTGACACAAATTGTGCCGAATTTTAAAATTGCAAACATTATGCGATAAAATTGAAATTAATAACTAATAAGCTTTTAATTTATTTGCGATAAATAATGCAATAAAAATGAGTCCAAACATTAAGGCTTTTAAGTTTTCAAATGATTTTATACGTCTATCAATAAATCAAAAGGAAAATCGATAGTTCGCTAAAACCTTAACTTTTATTTATCGATCACATGTTAATCCTTAAAAAGGAATAGACAGGATAGACCACAATTCAGGATTGACTGAAAAATGCCTTTCTAAATTTATCATAAATGGTTAGATTGACAAAAAATAGACAATTTTAAATACTAATTGTAAATCAAATACAATTGGAACTAGAACAAAATTTAAAATGAGTTTGAACATTTGTTGGCACTAGAATGAGTGATTGCGAGTGACAATCCTTGAGTGACATATTTGTTATGCCCACAAATCATTTAGTTATCGTATCAAACATTCAAATTTTAAGGTAAAAATAAACGAAAGGAAAAGTCTATAACTATATTCGGTATCAAAATTTTATAATTATATTAATTGTCTGGAAATGAAAATCAGTCGAATTATTTGAACTAATATTTGGTATTTAAAAATCTGGTCACTAATGAGAAGCGAACTCTAATGCCGTATAAATCGATTGAATATTTGTTACAATCTATTGATCTTAAAAATCAAACAAATTATGTTAGTTTTGGGGAAATTTTATTTTATTAAAAAACCAGAAAATATAAATAAAATTGAAATGAATTTAATGAGTTTACTTGAATCAGATTAAAGGTGAGGTGGAGATGACTAGTGAAAGTGGAATAGCGGTCGGACCATATTTTCCAATAGAATTAGTGTCTGATTTAATTGATATAAAAGTGAGAACCACTCGTTCACCAGACAGTCATTTCCAAGTTATTCATTGATTAACTTTAAATTTAATTATATCAAACATTCGATTACCTACGAAAATGATCAAGGTATGTGTTCATACATTAAATTTAATATTTGATTATTTTAACCAATAATATGCTTTTTTGAAATAGTCTCTGATTGTGTTGTCTTTGGCATTGATATCCAGCGCTAACCTGGTACTCAGAAGGGACTGGGAGGACAACTCGAAGCTTTCAAATCATGAGGACTACTCACAACCAATTCCTTACTCATTTGGATACGATGTAAAAGATGATCATGGTAATATTATTTGAAAATTGTCTCATTGAACAGCAATTAAATAAGCATGTTGACTAAAAACACGATCAGTCTATCAATTTTTATTGCTATTATAAGGGCTGGAATTGACTCGAAAAGAAACAGGTGATGGACACGGGTCTGTCAAAGGCTCCTACAGCTACAGAGATAACCATGGGATTGAAAGAAGGGTTGAATACATTGCCGACAAGGGTGGTTTCCGGGCTGTGGTCAAGACTAATGAGCCTGGCACTGGTAAGTCAACACTTGGTCGGTATTTTTTTATTTAAATGCGTTTCTACAGCTCCGAGCAAACCGGCTGATGTTGAGATGTTGGCCGATCCCATCATTGTCGAGAGTAGAAGATTGGACAGCAAATTGGGAGGACTCTGGTGATTGATCTCCAATTGAAATAATTTGATTAAATTATTTAAATTAGTTCTAAAAATTAATAAGTTTTTTATCTCATATATAAAGAAAACTTTTTGAATCTTTCTATTAAAGGAGAAAATAGATTGTTGTAAGCAATTAAATAAATTATCCAGCACATCTTTTATTCTATACCTCGTCTAATTTCATTAAAATAGGTTTTCTCAATATTCACAATAACTTTAAGTTTTCAAATCTACAAATTGAGAGTATTATTGATAGATATTATGATAAGGTGAGTAGTTTGGGCATTTGAGCATGATCAATTGGTTTATAAGTTGTTGCCAATGATTATTCTAAAAAACGCTTTCACTCTTCTAAATGTCAGGTTAAAGTACTATACACCTAACCAGAGGCATAGCCAAAAACATAATTTTATTTCAGCTAGGCTAAACTCATTGATAGAAATTGAAATGAATCTTGTTTGTCATTTGATGAAATTACACATTGTGACAAATTTTTCTACTTATATTGTGCCCTAGAACAGGAATCGTGGTCATTTAAAAATTAATCTCAATCAATGGTGACGTCATTCGAATAAGTGTTGCGTTTTTTGTCAATCTATTGACTTTGCATTTGCTTTAACTTTCCAAACGCTTATCAATAATGTTTCAAATTATTCCAGATTATTAGAAAAATGTTGAATTCAACAAAGCAAGGTTGTTTTTCGGTTATTACGCCATAATGTATTAGTAGTAAAAAATATGTCATCTAGTTGAGCGTAAGAGCCTCTCTTAGCTGGATATTTAAATTTTGAGAATTTAAATGATTTTCACCTCTTTTTATCTAAAAGTGATTTCCTGTCAAAAATTGCTTACTTTTTACAATAAATGATAAAATAATTAATTCGAGAAATTTTACTGCAATTGACTTTCAAACAAATTTACGCAAAGGTTTTGAATGAAAATGAATTCAATTCATTGGATATCAATTCTGGCCGTGTCTTCATTGGCATCGATTTCAGGACAATCTGTTTTTGGTCAATCTGGTACTTTTATCGAATCAATTTTCTCAGTCAATTAAACTATTTCCATAACCAGATTTGGTCAGCAATGAGACATCAGTGGTATCACAATGGGTTGCACCCATACAAGTAAATGGCCTGTATAAGGTTGATCAAGTTAGACCTGTGAGGCGCGTTAATCTCAACATGAACAATTGTGAGTAAATATTTTGATTATATTATATATAAATTAAAAAAAACATTTGCATCAATGCATCAAGATACAATCTATTCCATGATATAATTTTTTGTATAAAAGGCTAACAATTATAATAAAATTTGATTTTCAATACTAAGCGCCGGATATTGTGGTCGCCTCACTGGAATCAAACAGAACTACAATGAGAAGTAGCCCTCCATTTGGTAGTCAAAGAACAGATTCTTCTCCTCCTTATGCCGATCATAGAAACGGTTCGAAACATTTATTAATTATTTGAACTCAACTTTTTAGAGTTATTAATATTATCCGAGTAAAGCAATTTAAATCACCTATCAATTCATAAAACGATGAATAACTTTGAAAAATATTTATCAAATCTTATAAGTAATCAATAATCGAAGCGTTTGAGACTCAATCAAAAACTAGCGTAAAATCGATAAAAAAAATCGTGTTTCGATTAGTTAGTCAAAGCATTTATTGACTTCATATTCAAAATTACTGATTTCATGCTTTAATAAACGTATTTATCCCTAAAATTTATTTATTTTCAAAATTTAACTCATTTGTATTAAACCTCTCTTTAAGGGAAATTCTCAATTAGAGACAAATTTCTCGGTTACCGAATATTCTCTTACCTGGAGGTCTAACTGTATTAATTGAACTGGACTTAAGGCAATTAAACCCAAAAATAGACAAATTCAATTTGTTTTAAGATAAAAACTTTCCTTGAGTTGCACCCAACCACCTGAGCTCAAAAATTAGATTAATTGAAATTGACATTTATTTGAACTAGGGATGTTTAATAGCAACGTGACAGCATTTCGTAAAATATCCGCTATTGGACCTACTCCAAATAATAATCAATTATTAAGGAGCAATTTTGCTGGATATTATGGTTATCAACCTGGTCCATACAATAATCATTATGATGCCTATGGAGGAAAACTTAACGATGGTATGTATGTGCGTGTGCTTTACACATTGCCTTGCTCAATATTCGATTTATTTTATAGAAAGATATGACGCCCTAACGATCGCATTTTTTAAAAAAGATAAGTGTGAGGGTAGTGACAAAGAAGAATACACTGTCCAGCTATTTTTGCCCATGTACAAACTATGCAGTAAATACATTGTCTTCGATCGATTTGAGTGTAAAATCAATACAATCACTTCAAAAGAGAGTAACAAACATATGGTTAACAAATTCCAAATCATTTTCTGTTATATTGACGATAAAGGAGGTCAGCGATCAATGAATTGAAAAATCAATTAATTTGATGTTTATTTACTTTATAGGACACAAAATTGTGTTATGTTTTGGATTCATTTATTCGGGACCTTTAGCCGGCAAATATGCTATTGTAAAAACAATCTTGGAACAATGGCAAGTGGCACATAAATGTGGTGGTGGTATCTATAATGGGCCGTCATATTTGCAATCAGATGCTGCAAAACTGATTATATTTGATGCAAACCCAGAAATTGTGACCGAGTGCTGCAAAAGGCCTCCTTTTTGCCTGGATAAGGTTCGATCGTCTACCAGAACTGAATGTCAGGGCACAGCAACCATTTGTATGCACTAATGTGTCACAACTCATATTTCAAATGAGAAGATTTAATAAAATTTTATAATTCGAAATCTGAATAATACATTTCAAATATTTATGGCTTAGAGATATTTATGCCAAGGGTATGTCAAGGGTATGCCAAGGGTATGCATGACATATTAGTATAGCAATATTAGTTAATATAATTGCTTTTCGGGACCACTTCGAAAGTAAAACTACGACTAAGACTTTCAAGTATTAAATGAGTGAAACAAACGCTCAAAAAAACGATACACCGATAAGTCGCGCAAAATCCCCTACCTGGGGACAAGGTGAGTTGGGAAAAGCCTAGGAAATAAGGACGATATAGTATCCTATAATAATCGGTACCTAGAATCCATTTGTAGTGGATGAAATGAAACATCGGGTACGTTGACGCCAACGTTACATCAACAAGTGATGTGCAGTGTATGCCGCGTCATTGTTTCGAATGTAGGCGTTGTTAGGTTAGGTTAGGTTAGGTTAGGTTAGGTTAGGTTAGGTTAGGTTAGGTTAGGGTAGGTTAGGTTAGGTTAGGT
>JAQFXL010000875.1:0-15650 GCA_034693445.1 Edwardzetes edwardsi | reverse complement strand
GTATTCCAAATGATGTCGGGTTTGGTTCCACCGAAAAGTATTGGTCTCACAGATGATAAGGTGATCAGAAAACTGGTCACAAAAACAAGAATGTTGAATTCATTTCTCAGAATTAATAACGATTATATATTATCTATTTTTTCCTTTGTTTTTGTTATTATGTTATATTTCAATCGAGGAAATATCTTAGAAACATTTGTTTACGGCCTTCCACACGCAGTTGTGGTCACTTTCTGGTGCCATTATTTTTGGAATATATTATTCTTTCAAATCCTTTGCTTTCATATAATTTGTTTTTATCTCAAACTCAAAATCAATGCATTGAACGAAAGATTGATTGAAATGAAGAGAAGAAAACAATTCTTAAGAATCAGAGAAACTCTTCAATCATTGGATTTGTTGTATTCAGAGATCAATGAATACAACACTACTTTTTGGTCGAAATTCTTGGCAATTATTTGGTTATTCTTCGGTTCACTTATAATTTTATTCCTTAACGTAATATTTTTCACTCGAATTTCATTAGTTATTCTAATTATTTTCTATTATGGATTGTTTGCATATTCCGGAGCCTTTTTATACTTGATATTCACGGCTTCGTCAGTGAATTATTCTGCGAACAAATCCTACAAAACATTGAATTCATTGATTATATCGTATTCTAAACACAATAAACATCTCTATTGTACCAGACTATTAACAAAACTGAAGGTAAGCCACATTTGTATTAGTACTAAGAAAATAATTTATTTCAAATATTATCTAGGTTCAAAACATGATCGAGAGAGTGGCCGAGAAAAGAGTTGGGTTTTCGTGTTGGCAATTATTTACTTTCAATTATTTCAGATGTTACGAAGTATCTAGGTTAAACATCTCAATCCTGATATTAATGTCATATTTCTTTTTAGATTCTGAGTTTTCTTTCATTACTTTTCCTGAAGATTATGGAAATCAACGGAAATCAACTGAAATAGTTATAAACTATTGATCACATATAATCAGAGATGTCCAAGGGAAATTTATTCAAAATAATTTTTAAAATGTAATTTATTTTAATTCATAACATTAACTTTTTTCTCAATTAAATCACCAAACTTCTAATTCTTCAACTGTAGTTCTGAATTATCATTAGTCAAAATAAATTAATTTAACACCTAGACAAAATGACTTTCATATTCTTTACCCAAATCATGGTATGAAAATTAAATGCAACAAGCAAAGCGTTAATGAATGAAAAATAATTTTTTTTGTTTCATTTTATTATAAAACAAGATGAGTTTAAAATATTGATGAAAGGTATCTCAATTTCAACTAATCATGAAAATGATTTGTTGTCATCTAATCTAAATAGATTTTCCATAATCCATCACAATCATTTTTAAAATCATCTACTAGAACGCCATTCACAATACGTGGATTCAAATTTTTAACAAAAGCCAAATCATGATCAAGCATTTGTGACCAATTTGCACCAGGATCTTATTGAATTGAATCAAATGAAAAAATTTAATCAATGAGAGAAAACAGTCAACAAATGAAAGCAAATTAAAATATGACAGATAAATTGGATAGGTAATTATTTGTCTAGTAAATTGATTCGATTAAAACTAGTTACCATGCAATTAGTTTCATGAAATTCTATCGAGAATTCAATATTTTTTGAAAATACTATAAAATTGAAAACAAGACAATAAATAAAACTATTAAGGTTGATTCCATAAGAATAATGGGCAATTATTTCTATTTCGTTGAATATTAAGTGAAAATCTATAAAAGTTGAATAAAATTAATGAGCTTGAACAAATCAATTATGTGAATATCGATATGAATAATGATGTTTTTGAGTTTCGAAAGAAATAATTTATTCGACCATTGGTTGTCTTGAATTGGAATTCATTTTATATTTCACTCAAATAAGATTTGAATTATTTTTGAAGTTCTCTATATTTAAGGTTTAATTTAATTGTAAAAATGGAAGAAATAGATCCGATTAAGGGTTTACCACCAGAACTGACCATTGAATCGGTTGACGATATTCTCTATAGAATTGGTTTGTGTTTCACATCAGTTAGAGATCGACCCAAACGTCGACTCATTTATCATCCGTTTATTGTATTCATTGTTGACTTCATTTATTACATGATAAGAATCACAACATTCTCATTGACTGACAACAATGGAACTTATGTATGGCTTGTCTCCCTCAAAGACATCTTCAACAAGAACAACTGTTAAATTAGAATCAAAAACAATAGAATTGGAAAAATAATTAAGTTTTGTCTAAATATTGAATTCAAAGCATTTATTAAATTGAAATTTTGAAATAATTTTCAAGTTTTTCATTAATAAACAAATTAATCAAAACATCGAATTTTGAATCAAATTTTGTAACAAACATATCAAATCTTGGATAAATTGGAAATTCGCTTGATTGATTGGTTGAAATTTTATCCCTCAAACCATTTGCGACCTTTGAACGAATGATTTTCGAGACATATTTCAAAGGCCATACTTCTGGCAACAATTTGCGATAAGACTTCTTCCTCTCCTTTTGGGACCAGTTGTTCTCTGCGGTCAATCATTCGTCTCACGAGTATTACCGCTGTTCTGAAATCCATTTTTTCAATACAAAGAATTTTGGCCAAAGGATTGGCTGAATAGTTTGGGTGTTGTCGAAGATAGTCAACTGTCCGGTAGGTAATCAAAAAAGCCGGCAAAACTGCAGCCAATCCTCTGAGGAACGAACCTTTTGATGTTTGGTATAAAATGTAGTCTCTGTAGCCATACATCCATTGACTTAACGGACTTTCAGCGACTTTTTCGTCCAGTTTTCCCAATTGTTTCTCGAATCCAATGGTATTCAACTCAAGTTGTCGTTGAAGTCCTCCAATCATTTCAACCAATATTTGTTTGTCCTCTTCGTTGTCAGCCTTTTCCATCAAATTCTTGAAAGCCTGTCGATAAAATGTGTCGGATAAGAACTCAATGCCATCCTTTTGCCGTATGTGTGCAGTCAACACATTTGTGGCATTCATTTCGCCTTTCATTAGACATTTTTGGACAAAATGGTCGGATAAACGTTTCTCGAATAAAAAGTCGGCCGAATTGATGATCCGATCGCTTAAGAGATCGGAATTTTCTCTTTCGTTGAGCTTAAAATTGATGTCCATTTCTTAATATCCGAGCAATCATTCAGAAATGCTTTTTTTCAAACCATATGTCAGCCGAAGAATAATAATTAAGTTAATATGAAACAAAATACTTAAATAAATGCATAAAAAATTTTCTAATATGGAAATTATTGGTTTAATACTTGGTTTCGAGTTTAGTCTCAAAATCACTTGAACTGAGAAACCATTTATTTAATTGAAGACTCGATTCAATGAAAATTGATTTCAAACTCTAAACTCAAAGAAAAACAAATAAATTATTTTAAGAAAACATAATTTATTTTCGATTTGAATCTTAATTTTCGATAATTTGTCGGAAAAGCAATTGATCTTCAAATTGAACTCTAAGCAGAAGAATAAGAAGTGCTTCGATTGAAGGAAGAGGTGGACACAAGTCGGCATCTGATATAAGTAAAGTGACCACCTCTTTACCGAGTTAAACTTGATTTATAAAATGTCTTCCCGGGAGTTCACTGGGATTTTATTTCGTCCATAGAATTTGAAGTAATACATAATCTATTTGTGTCTAAAAGTATATTTTGTGTCATTTTTAGCTGATTAGAGACATTATTGTTTATCTTTTATGAAATTCTTAAAATCAATACAATTGGAGGAAAAGTTTTTTCTAATATAAATCTGAAAAAAGGGATACTCAAACGATTCCTTCCATCAGGCCAGAGCTTTCTCATAATAGTGAAAGGTCTTTTGACATAGTCATTTCCTGTAAGGATAGCCATAACTGTTTCTTTGCAATGTATTCTATGCAATCAATTCATTGATTCTACAGATTATTGATTTATTTCAGACTAATGACAGAACTTCAATGTGTTTTGAACCAACTTTTTGTAATTAGTTACAGTATAATGAAAGCAATATGCTTGATTAGCCTAACTTCTCACACCGGGAGTTTTTAATGTCTAGTTCATACTCTGCCCGGGAAACTGTGTTCGGACCCTCTCGCCTTGAGAATCCCGGTGAAAACGGGAGAGGTGGTCACTTTAGATATAAGTGTTGGATATGAGTCCGTGTTTATTATTTCGGTGTCCGTCATAAACCAGTCAAGTTAAGCCTCAAAATCATTTTGACAAGCGATAATTTAGAACTACAGTTGAGGAATAAGACGTTTGGTGATTTAATTAAGATAAAAATACAAGTGTTGAGAATTTAAATAAATTACATTGATTGATTACAATTAAATTACGAATTCATTGATTTGCTGACTATTTGCAGAGTAGATAACAATAAGAATAGGGATTAAAATAAAAATATTTGAATTCATTTTCACTTTAAGAACACTTAAAACATATGTTTTCTCTGAAGTGTTGTTCGCATAAAATATCAAAATTTTAATAAACGTCGGCCTCTGATATAAGTGTTTGATATGTAGTCCGTGTCTATTATATCTTTGTCAGTGATAAACGAGTCGTCATCTAAGGTCACAACTCTGAAGAACTCTTCCTCTTCGGGTGCTGAATAGGGTTTCTCATCGAAGTCAAACATTTTGCTTAAAATCATATTAAGAGCCGGAGTGTCGTAATTATGACAAACACTGTATCGATACAACGGCTTCTTATCGAAGCGACAGCCGGACGACTGAATACCGATTGCCGACTACCAATGCACTCGTGGGTTAGGTTAGGTTAGATCCTTCTGAAAATGATTGTGATAGATTATTTTTAAACTATTCAAATCAAGTGAATTGTGGAAATATGATGAAGCTGAAAAAAGGTAACAAATTGAAGCCAATTAACAGATGATAGTTATATTGAATAAGCGGTAATTTTTCTAGTTAATTAGTTGAAACTAGTCACCATGCAATTGATTTTGAAAAGTTTAATTAAGATTTCAATAATTATTGAAAATACTATCAAATTGAAAACAAGACAATAAATAAAATTTTTACTACACTGTCATTGAGTTCACAAATCATTTATTGAATTAATTTCAGGAATTACAAGAGCTTAAAAAGATGAAACCTATAAGATCGAAATAGAATCGAATTTTCAATAAATGCATTGAACAAAACACTTGAAAACATAAGTTTCATCTTTTTGAAGCTTAACTGTGAACAAAATCTTTTTCAAACTGAACTTGTTAATAAGATGAGAGATGGATAAATGTTATCAGTAAAAGTTTAACCTATCAGTGATAAGTAATTATTATCTTAAGTATTTAAAATATTCTAATATACCTGGATCAAAGTACAGATTAATTAAAAATCAAAATTTTCAAGAAGTCGCTTTGATTTGTTGCCCAAAATTTATCAAATGACCTGATGTTTAATCTGAACCATACTTTGAGAGAATTTATTTGTTTTGAGTTTTTTTTGTTTGACTTTAATTATAAATTATTTGATATTCAATGCGAACAACATTTCAGAGAAAACATATGTTTTTAAGTGTTCTTAAAACTGAAAATGAATTCAAATATTTTAATCCCTATTCTTATTGTTATCTACTCTGCAAATAGTCAGCCCATCGATGAGTGGACAGGAGAGAGACGGCTGACTCAAAACTATTCATTCAAATGGAAAGATGAGCCCAAGAATAAAACCATTCATTTCAGGGTTGAGGTCACCACCAAAGGATGGATAGGCTTTGGTTTATCAAAACATGGAAAGAATACTGAGTTGGACATGGTTATTGGCTGGGTGAATGACATGAGACAAACCACTTTCAAGGTTAACTAAATACTTGAGACAAATTCAATTCCAATGATTTGCGTTATTATCAGGACTTTTGGGTCAATGAATTGGGAACTCGTTCTCTGGATAATAGCCAGGATTGGGTTTTACAGACGGCCTTTGAAAATGCCACCCATACAGTCTTGGAATTTTATCGTCGATATATCACCTGTGATACTGATAATGATCTGGAAATTTTCGACAACGAATATGAAATGTCAAACATTGTGTTTTCATTCGGTTCCTCAGATCCCAAAAGCATTGACTCCATCGGCGAACCTGTCTTTGAAGACGTATTTCATATCAATTTATTCACTCCAGCAGAACATTTTGATGCGAATGAAAATGACATTGAAGTGGTTGAGCCCTGGATTGTAAATGTAACTAAAAAACTTTCGAAAAATATTCAAAATTATTTTGCTACCTCTATCATGAATATATCAGGGCTTTTCCTCTGTGAATGACTCAAAGGACCCTCAAGCACATTCAGTCTTTTTAGCTCTCAAAAACCATTAGCCTTTTGATCAATCCTCAACTACGAGAGTTGATAACGTATTCATCCGATGAGGTATTGAAAATCCCTGGACTGTTTATGTCATGTAAAACGTTTCAAAAATTTCCAAGTAAATTAGGCCGCTTCTATCTTGAAATTTGATGACATGAGATTTTTTTTCTGTTCTTAGCGTTGACTTTCTCAGCTATAGACCTAGCAACATATTGACATGAATATGTCGTTTTTCTTTTACTTACCCCTTTCCAATGAGATCTTGGGAAAAGCACAGCCATGATAGGTTTCAGCAATTGCTGATGATTTAAGTGAAATATAGTTGAAGCTTTGAGCGATTTTTATATATCAGTTGAATTATTTGTTTTCTAGCTCACACTGAAGATCAAAGAGAAGGGTCAATCATTTCCACACGTTTTATGTAGGCTATTCAAAAACAATTTCAATGGAAAGCATTCTTTGATAAATGTAAGACAACTTGATCAATCTATTTCTATCAAACAATAAAAATGAGATAATCTAATAAAACTTCTCTAGATCAAACAATGAATTTAAATCGACTTTCTACTTGTTTCAGAGTATATATTATTCCGCATGTTTTTCTATAGCATCAGCCAATCATTTATCCAGAGCATTTGAAAATTCATCATCATATCGCAGTTTACGAATGCAAGAAAAATGTTTCTGAAAATATTTCTTCCAAAAATGAGGGAATTTCTTTCCCATGTCATGACCCAAAGCATCCTTTTTATTTTCTTCGCGAAAAATGCAGCAATGTATTTATAGCCACATCTATTCAGAGTAAAAAAAATCTCGCCCTTCCAGCCAATGTTGGTACTACAATTAACCCAGATCAGATTCCTTATTACTTGGTTGAAATTCATTTTGGAAACCCGACAGAGCACGACCTCCAGATATCAGTTTCAACAAGACTTTGGATTACCAGTGAGACTTTTTCTTAAAAATGTTGAACATTAAATTTTTTTATTCAAGAACAAATCAGAAAGTATGAGCCGAGCATCCTAACTTTTGGATTTGCATTTGGTGGTTTTAGCAGTCATTGGGGAATGATAGTTCCTCCTAAACAACCAAGATTCAGTGTTGCTTCAGTTGTTGATAGCTATTGCTTGGAAAGTGTGAGCTAGGACTTTTGAATTCATTGAGATTTTTTTTCAATTATTTTAAAAACTGTAATTGATCAAGGAGAGTTGAAGGGTTTGTGATTCAGTTGACCATTATTGAATTATAACAACATTGATTGCGGACACGGAATGATATATCCCTATCTCTTAAAGAGAAGGCCTTATTTAAGCGAATGTTTTTCTTTCAATAAAGGCTCTTCGCTATGAGAAAATTTGAAGTCCTGAATAACAATTGGGTCTAACAAACAGTTATTCAGATGAAAAATGACCATACAAATTTTTATTCAAAAACAGAGTTTATTCAAACAAACTAAGTTATGTTATGTCATGAGTTTAATTGTAAACATTATATACACTTGCAATAGAATGCATCCACTTTTGATGAGAACTTTTTGTTTGCTCAAAATACAGAATTTAAAGCCTATATAATAATCCTCATAACGTAGAGCCTATAGTTATATCGCTTTTGAATGCTTTATATATAATTCATTTAATCAATTTGAATATTTCAGAAACAATTCGACTCTGATGGAATTTTTGTATTTGCAATCTTATTTCATTCTCATAATGGTGAATAATGGATTGGTTCATGATGCACCTGAATCAATTGAATTTTATCTTTTGATCTTGATAAACAAACTTTTCACAGCTCAATATATGGAAGTACGTCATTACAGGCAGATGAAAAATTTAAGGATTTTGCGACACAACCACTATGACTATAATAATCAACCTTGGATGAATTTGAAAAAAAACATTCATTTTCTTAAAGGCGATAAATTTGTTATTATTTGTGAATATAACTCAATGAAAACAAATGAAAGTATCACGGTAATATAATTTTCAAATAACATTTGAATAATTAAATAATACATTTGTTTGAAGTCATCACAAGAACATTGTGCCTTGCTTGTTAATTCCTTTCCGAAAATCGATTCAACGATAGACGAAAGAGCATTTTGGTCCCGCATATCATATAAAACCATTTTGAAAGTTACAGGATTGGAGCAGATTGATGAGTGAGTTCATTGGTTTCTAGGGTAATCCAGATAAATTATCAGTGACAATAGTTAAAATCATTGCATAGATATGACAATGGAGAGTTGGAACAAATGGTCATTCGAAAACCTGTTGAACACAATAACACCAAGCTCATTGATTTTGTCTATCAAAATAAGTATAATACATCTGATCCGCGAGTGTTAGAGGAAACCTTAATTTCAGCGGATATGACCCATTGTTGTACTTATCATGCTCGAACCAAATATACAACAAAACCTTGCAAAAATATTCAAAAACCAGCAGGATTATACCAGGCGATTGTATCTAGGAGAAAACAAAACTCTTGCCAAAGTGACCAACTCGTCAGTCGGATGACTCGTAATGATAGTAAAGTTAGAGTCAATCACCGAAACGGAATGAAACTGACTTTTGAGCTAATTATGAACTGTTTTAAACTCGTGTTTGATTTCAGAACTTACTAAATGTTATTCAATGACTGATTTGTTTAAGTAATAATAAAGAGAAATACCTTGGAAATTAAGTTTATCAATCACAGTCTCAATAGAATTTAACGAAACTAATTGCATGGTAACCTTTTTTAATCGAATCAATTCACTAGACAAATAATTACCTCTCCAAGTAACCTATCATCTGTTAATTTGCTTTCATTTGTTGAATGTTTTCTCGCCTTGATCAAATTTTTTCACTTAACACTCCGTTCGATCCATAGTATGAGTTAAACGATTTAACACTTTGAACTGCTCTATAAAATCAGTCTTTGAAGACAGGAAGAAAAAATTTCAGGAATGCCTCAATCAATATCTTTCACGATATATGAATTGATAACTTATATTTTGAACTCAATAAAATTTGATCTAGAGAATTCTGAAAAAAGGACAATCGTTGAAAAAGTACTTATTTTGGAGTTTTAATGTGCGGGAGAGGTGAGGTTGTGAGCGTTAAAATTTTAAATTTCAAATGACATTCAAGTTTGTGCATTGAAACTTCATAGAAGAATAGCTTAACATGCACTTCCTTTTGATATTTCAATAAGAGCGCATGCGCTAGTAGATGAGTTTCAAAGAAAGGCTGAAAACTGTCACAAATCAATACATCATTTTATAAATTTGAAAACAAAACAAATTTTCATTAGAAAAGAAGGTTTTTCTCACATTAAAATTTTTAAACATCTTCTGAAGTAATTGATCAAAGTTATTCAAGGCCAGCCACTGTGTTAGCACAGAGACTGGTCGTTAAGAGCTCGATAATAATTATTCATGAGAATGAGGCAAAATTGAATTATTAATGAAAGTGAAGCCAAAGAAAGGAGTGGTAATCTTATCGAAAATATGCTGGATATTGATTAAGTGGAAAATGAAGAGTGATTTTTAAGAAGAGGACAACATTAAAGCTAGTGACCACGAGACCGAGTCATAACAAAAAAATTTGAGTGTAACAAAAGCGTTTTTCAAAACAGTTGAACAAGAGTTTAAAACGTTATTTGATATCAATCTAGTACAAAAAATGTTGAAAGAAAAGTGTTTTCACGAGATATTCAAAGAGTTCATTTGAAATGAGACAAATACCGTATTACCCCGGAAACAAGCGCATGCCAGTATTAATGAGGTTGATCATACTGCGCGTAATTCCGGGGTACACTGGCATGCCAATTAAAGTGAATAAAAATTTGAATATTTTCATTCAATGAATTCAAAAAAATTCTTCTAAAGATTAGAAAAATTAATAACATTTTGTTTATGTCAAATTCGATGTTTATCATAAGATCAAAGATTAAGGATCAAGATTGTGATAAGAAAATAAATTTTGTGAATATGAAAAATATTCTCATTTGAAATGGAAAGTTCAGTGATTTTGAGTGCAAGCAAATCACCTTAAAGAAAGCCATATACTATTTCAGATGCTGAAGAACTTTAATAATCTATTCGAATATTACTTATACCTTCTTGATTATAACATTCGCTTTATTTCAAAACATTAAAATTTTTTCCATTGATTTTGAATACCTCACTTTTACTGGCATGCCATAAGCACACAATAAGTGCATTTGTCCGAAAATCGTATTACTCATTTATACTGGCATGCGCTTGTTTCCGGGGTAATACGGTAAGAAAATTGTTGTGTTCACAAACGTTGAGATTGAGAAAAAGAAGATTCTAATGACTGAGATATAAAAATTGTGAAATTTATAATACATCTTGTTTCATTGTATAAACGCAATGACTCACTAATTTATTTTAGAAATAAAAATTCATTAATCTTTCAAATTGTTAATTTTATTATTTATGAATCATTAAATTTTGCATTTAAAGTCAGTGAAGGATGCTTTATCTAACTTGTCTTTGACTCATTTTGAAGATTACATCAGTGATGCATAATGGTGGAGCTCAAATTCTCTTGGATTATGAGCTCGATGTAATATCACCACTTTTGATATTTTGTCGATTGAACTCTCAAAAAAATTTGAGAAAATGTTTGTGCAGGAAAAATTGAGTTCATTACTTGTTTCAACGCATGCTCAATACCTATGCTGAGTTTCCAAACGGAAGTACACCTGAAGAACTCAAAGTGCAGTCTATCACAGCGCTATCTTAAGGGAAGTTCTTAGCTTCTGCGGCGTAAACATTCGGCTGAGTTTACTTGCTAAATATGCATAGAGAATTATCGACCGGTACTAACGGAGTGGTAATTTCATGAAACTAATTGCATGGTAACTAGTTTTAATCGAATCAATTTACTAGACAAATAATAACCTATCCAATTTATCTGTCATATTTTAATTTGCTTTCATTTGTTGACTGTTTTCTCTCATTAATTAAATTTTTTCATTTGATTCAATTCAATAGTGATCCTGGTACAAATTGGTAACAAATGCTTGATTATGATTCGGCTATTGTTGAGAATTCGAATTCACGTAAAGTGAATGGCGTTCTCGTAGATCATTTAGAAAATGATTGTGATGGATTATTGAAGATCTATTCAGATTAGATGACAACAAATCATTTTCATGATTTGTTGAAATTGAGATACCTTTCATCAATAGTTTAAACTCATCTTGTTTCATTATAGTGTACAATTAAGAATGATATCCCCTGAAAAGGTGATTCTGTGGCAAGTGTTCACAGAAGCCTTTGTTGTCTAAAATTATATTCAGTACATTGCACTATCTTTGTGTTAATAAGTTGATTAAAACTAGCTTAATCCGTTTTTTCAGACATGTATACAGTTTAATATGAAACTGTTATTCAACTGAATATCAGTGCTCAGTCTTTAGATATATCTCATAATGTAAACTACTTTTATATTCATAAACATAATCATTGTATTCAAATCTATTCTTATTATTGTTATCTCAATAAACTGGTGTTTGACTCAAACTCCAATATGTAAGTCATTCATTCATATACAAAAGCCTCGGATCAGTTTGCCGCTCGCTGATCTGAGGGCATCAATTATGTAAGTATTAAATTGATTGTTTATTATATAGATTAGATTTGATTCAGTTTAGCTTTGGAGCAAGATTGTAGCTTTGTAAGCGGGTTCAGAGCTCCAGAATAGATCAAAGAAAGAAGGCAAGGAATTGATTCTCTTTGGGATGAATTCTAAGAAAGGTGTCAGTTCAAATGAGGGCTAGACCCCCTTGGATAGTTGTTGTCCAAAATCTAATGAATCTGGCACTTTTCGTTTTTGTGCTCGCAATTGTCTACAACCGAAATTTATTTCAGTGTATTCGCTGACATTTTTCTTGCCAAACTTGATGTATCTTTTGAGTACTTCATTTGTGGATTTAATATTAACCGCTGGCTGCCAACTAATTTCTCCTATCGTATACACACTGTAAGGAGTGATGTCAATTCTGTAGTCTGGTATTTTCTCTCCATTGCACGCATATTGAACAAGAAAATATTCGAATTTGTTGTTCGAATCGAGAGTATGAGCGAGAATTCTATATATCTCGAAAACTTCACCATCTTGCATGGTGTCGGTTTGACTTTCTGCTGAAGAAGAATATCTGTCTAAATGATCTTGAATTTCAGGTAAAATATATTCGCCTTCTTTGGTATTTAATAATCTCCTCAAATAAAATTCCGTGAATTTATTTTCATTATTCCATTTGAATTGCGAAATTTTTCCTTCATATACTTTCGAATAGCACTGTCTTATAACTCGTATAGTCATTCTATTATCTGACACATTCTTTATGGGTCTTAACATTTCAACACTTCTGTAAGCTTGCTTAAGGCTTATTCTTTTCCTATTATTATTTAGTTTATTATAAAATCTATCATTTTTTAACCGTTCTTCGACGTCAATTCGATATAAACTCTCAATTGAAGGAACTGATGTCTCATTAGTTGACTCTTCTGTATCATTTACTGGAATATTATGTTCTTGAGATACATTTCCAGGCTGTTCACAATCAGTATTATTATTTTCGATTGATTCAGTTAAATTATCAATAGTTTCATTAAGTATATCTGATATGACATCATCAACTGGTATTTGACTCGATATAGAAACTAAATTTGATGTTGAATTCGAATATAAGTCTGTAATACTTTCAATATTCATACCTATTTCGGTGACAATTCTTTGAGAAATTTCTTCAGTAGAGAGATTTGTTAAATTCGAATCCATTTTGATTAAGTCTATACGAATTTATTGATGATATTCTGTCAATTCTAATAAACAGAATGAATTTTAAAATAATTGAGATCATTCTTTGTATGCAAAAACTGATGAAAATTTTCAGTAAATATTTGTTTAGGTAAATTTTAAAACGAAATTTCAATCAAAAAGAAAAACCCTTCTTTTCTGTATTAATTGGTGTTTAATTTCTTTTCGAATCCAATGGGTATTCATGAATACATTATGTTATTCTATAACAGTAACAATTGTAATCAAGTTATGATAATAATAGTGATAACAAACACTTCTTTTTCTTATATTGTTTTTCAAGAGATCTGCGAAATAGATACCCGAAACAAATATATTCGAAGATATAAAGTATCGAAAAGTTTTGTTTTATTGTATTGCAATTTGCATTCACTTCTCAAACCTAACCGAAAAACAACAATACGCGATAAATTTCTTAATCATAGCGTTAGATATGCGCTCAAATAGTTTTAAATGAATTTGCAGATCAATGAACAGGATTTTGTCGCTCTCACGACAGGTTGTGTAGAAATTTGCTCTTCGATTAATTGGAAAATCAGCTGGGTCATTTTGAGTTTAAAGTGACAAATGAGTTAAATTTTTGCGATACAGTAGCACAAGAGTTGAGTATTTTGTGATCACTTGTCTGAAGTAATTCTTCAGTATTTGTCACTCGAAAACAAACTCAGACTCGACTGGGTGTCCAAACAGTTTCAGAGGACTTTTTTCAAAAACAATATGAACTTGGAATCGGTTACACGAGAGGGAACAAGAAAATAACTGTCAATGCATTCAAATCAGTGCTTATTCAGTGCCCTAATATTAGATATATTTATATTCTTGGTTATTATCAAGTGGATGGTTACCGTTTACATATATATTTCGCTCAATGAATCAATACGTCTTATAAGGACTAACTATCACCATATGACCAAGATCAAAATGGATTCTAGATTGACTGAACATGGAATTCATGAGAAAGTCACCCATTCATTTGCATCTAGTATAGAAAGTTTTCATTGTGCGCAACTTTCAAAATGAAAAATAATGAAGCCATTGAAGAGCATTGAGCAAATGATCTTGAGTGTTTGTGACTTTGCTGATATCAAGGAACATAAATTTGATTGATTGAAAAGACTAATCGCTTTTGTCGATAATAATAATTGCGTCAATTTATTGTCATTTATTGATTATAATCCGGGTATGAATAGACTTTCATTAATCTCGAGCATAACTGACGAAAATGACGCTGCTTCAATATTGATCAAGTTGTCATAGTTGAAAAATTTGATTCATTTACGTTTCACTCAATTTTAATCGAATGAAGAGCTATTCGATGAGGGGTTGACACAAATGGCACTTAATTGCACACAACTCAAGAGTATTGTGTTTAAAATCCACACAAATTCTCAAAATTACCACAATTTGAATGAAATATTGTCACCACTGAAGAAAATTTAGACAACTCAAGAGATTAAATTTGACTTTCTTTGCGGATCGCAGCCTAGAATCAATTACTTATGTCAATTATCGAGTAACTATGTTGACTGATCTTGAAAATTTATCTCATTTGACCTTGTGACTGCATGGCTACAATGCAAAGCTTGCAATTGAAATGTTGTGTTACATAATAAAAAGAATGTCCAAGCTTCAATAATTGAGTGTCCTTACTGAAATTGAGGCGACATTTCAGAGCATAACTATTGTTAGTTCACTCAAACGATTAGAAACTATCAAACTTTGTGTCAGCGATTCTTTAACTAAAAATAAGCTAGATAATGAGCTGGTCAACTATTGCCAGAATATTCAATTGATTGGTATACTATAAGTTGCATGATTATATTATTTATTTTATGGTCATGGTCAAAATAAAAATACTTTTGATTAGACATTGAATTTAAGATCTATTTATTCAAATGAAATGAAAAGCTATATAATCAAAAACATTTTCAATATTTAAATTATTCATTGATTGTCTTGACATCTCACTCAGTCATGAACTCCATGCTCTGAGTCGTATTAATTCAATTAAATAGATCCAAACCAATAATGGTTTGAAAAATACTTTGAATTTCGTGACAATCGGTTTCTATGATTGTGTTCAAAAATTAAGTTCATTTTTTCTCGATTTTCCATAACTGATGGCCGGTAATGAAATATATAAAACAAACAATAAATAATTTATTAACCATGTTTGTAGCAATGAAGTTTTGTTGAATTACAAAAGAATCAGTTTGATTTGCGCTTGGTTGAATTTCTTCACTTTGACACTCAAACTAAATGTACTAGGCAATTAAATCACATTATAACAGAACTCTTGAAATCTTAGAACCAAACACCACTTTAAAGTTGTAATGCAAATGATATTTTCTTAGAGACTTTGAAACTTATACATATTGATGTAATATCAAGGTTTTGACAGGAAAACTGAGATTGGCGCCAGGTAATCTGGAGCTAGTTTTCCTGTCAAGACA
>JAQFXL010000874.1:0-15659 GCA_034693445.1 Edwardzetes edwardsi | reverse complement strand
TGTTTGAATGCCATTTAATAGCATTAAAACTCCAATATATTTACATAAAATACTAGTGTTTGTAAAAGTAGTGCAAAGCGATGCCCAAAACCAAAAATTTAAGGCTAAGTCTTTGGATAACGAGTTCTCTGTGCAAACACTAGTGTTAAGGGAAATGAATGGCAATTCATTTGAAGTCTATAAGTCTGTTGAGAATTCGTATTGAATACTAGTGTTGTCTGAGTCCTGTTGTGAGCTCTTATGGCACAAGACTTATGCGCTTTCACTCCATATAATTATCCACTAATTATAGACCACTTCAGGAGATAATTGTCCAAAAAACTTGTGTATTAAATATGGCTGACATATTGGACATGGATGAGACTGTGGCCAACTCTGCCTTCGATGGTATGGCAGACACTACTGTTGAGCACTATTATCACCAACGCATCCAAACTAAACATGTAATTAATTGATTTGAAATATCGTCTGTTTTGTCATCTTCTCAGAGTTGAAGAGTTGTTTTGTTTTGATTTCTCAATCAATTAATCACTTCTTCATAACTGTTATTAGAAGTGATTTATTCTTCTTTGTAGTCATTTATTTCATCTGATTTTCTTTGATTTCGTTTTCATTCAAATTAATGTCTGCTTTCAATCAATTGGTTTTTAATATGAGTTTTATTCGTGTTTTCTTCAGATTATCGTTGATATCGTAGACCACTCCTGAGTTTTCACCGTCGGATCAGTTCCTAACACCTGTTGATCACACTTTTGACCGCAGATTAAATTATAATCAAAACAATCAAAACAGCATTTTTTCACCAATTTTTAAGTGATTTTTGTGTACTTTTTTAGACAAAAAACTCTTTGTTTTCCTCTTTTTATATATTTTTGTGACAATTGTTTGTCATTCGTTTACTATTCTTCGGATGGCTTTCGTGTCATCGATTAGCAACTGATTTGTTATCAAATCCAGTATTGAATTCAATATTATGTTTGAGAACAATATTATCTGTGAATCATCACAACTGAAGACCTCTTTTGAATTATCTCAACAAATGAATAATCAAAACGGTTCGACATTTCCTACAAATTTGATCCCATTTTTGGTCTCATTGTCTTATTTATTGTCCAGAAGTAAGTGGCGTCGGATCGGCGTCTCCGTTGCCATTACGACCCGTCAGTACTCCTCTGACATCAATCCGAAACTGTTATCCGAATTCAATGCAATCCAGGAGTCAAACGGCGACTCCAGAACTCAATTGCATTCAATCACAACAACACTCTGTGATAACCAATTCTAATGATCCAAATCTTAACCAAATCGGTATTTATTTCATTTGATTCCTTGGTTTGCATTCATTCTTCTAATCAATTATCTGTTTGACAGCAATGCAAATGTCATTAAATAGTTCCCAACCATTTCATCATCTGTTGGCCAGTCGTGACTCAGGCTGTGTCTCAGCGCACGACTATCACACTCTAGCCATCGACAGCTCTTCCCGTCTATCGCAGGCATCACCGGTGACACCACATTCATTACCAGAGCTACGGTCGACCAGTAAGTACTGAATGATACTGTTTTGACAGTTTTTCTTTGCAATCATATGCGTAACCAATTCAATGACATCGCAATTGAGATATCAATCATAATATTTACTAACATTTTGATAATTAGTGTTTTGTTTAATCATTTGAATAGTTTTTTGTTTGTTTTTTGTTTGTTTTTTATTCACAAACTCTGCGATCACTTCAGTCGATAATGACTTCAATTAAATATTTAACTTAAGTATTGGTTTTGATTTTTATCTCAAAATCTATTGCAAATAGTTTTCAAATTCTTCGATAAGTTTTGATTTTTGTTTTATTTGATTCAAAATTATTGTTTTTTTGGCCAGTCTTTTGAACACTCCTTTCCTTTCCTCAAATATATTAAATTAAATTATATTAAAAAATAACTGATTTTTCGGATTTTTGTTTTGTTTTCTTGAAAATTAAGTTTTAATTTTTGTTTCTATCGATTGAGTGAATAATTTATGAATTAGTCTTTTTTCAAGTCATTTATTGCTTGTGAACAGAGTTGTGACACTCCGGGCAATAGTGATAGCGTTGGGAAATTGGTCCCAAATTAAAATTAATTTACCTTTTGATGCCTTAAAGGGCGAAAATTAGCAAATTTTTTATAAAATGAATGGCTTTTGTCGACACAAAACATTGAAACGATTTTCTCTTCCGACTTATAGCCGCCTCCTCGGCATCAGTAGCTTCGTCCGCCTCAGACGAGTCCAACACATCCGACTTTGCGTCGCCGTCGCGAAGACATTCGAGCGATAACTGCGATGATAAGTATCCGCAGTCTTCGAGCAGTTCTGTGGCTACAGATTTTAGTCAGACTTCTGTAACCAACGCTCACTTCCTGGCGATCGCCGGCTCTACTCCTGGACCTGGACTTAGTCGACAACAATTGCTTTCAGGTATTAATTATAAAAATTGATTTAGTTCTGTGTCTTATCTCGGAATTCGAACTGATTAGGCCCCTGTCCAGTCTGTGGTGACCGTATCTCTGGCTTCCATTACGGGATCTTTTCGTGTGAGTCTTGTAAAGGCTTTTTCAAGCGTACGGTTCAGAACAAAAAGAATTACGTCTGCCTTCGGGGCGGCAATTGTCACGTCTCGATGACGACAAGGAAGAAGTGTCCCGCCTGTCGATTCGACAAGTGCTTGAAAATGGGTCAGTTCCCACAGTTCCCACATTTTAAACGTTTTTTCATTCAAGTGTAGTAAAACTCAATGAAAATCTCTGTTATTAGGTATGAAATTAGAGGCCATACGTGAAGACCGAACTCGAGGAGGGCGTAGTACTTATCAATGTTCATACACACTGTCGCCCCAATCCTTAGCAGAGGCCAGACTTCCAGATATGGTGTCCGCTATCAATGCTCAGTCGGAACTGCAGCCAAACTTCTCTCACAACGAATCTCAGTTCCGAATCAATGTATTTAAGCCCAAAAGGGAACCCGACGTCGACTCTATGGACACGTCTGATAGCACGTCAATCGAACCGATCCCACGACTGATCCAAGACATACTGTCTGTCGAACACTTGTGGCACAACGCAGACAAAGAATCGGACAGTGGTCCCCATAATGGACAGTCGGTTAATGAGTCCAATATTAGTCAAGAGTCGAGTGAAATCGATTTGTGTAATATCGCAGACCATAGGCTCTACAAAATCGTCAAATGGTGTAAAAGTCTACCCCTTTTCAGAGAAATTCAGGTATTTCTCACACTATATCCCTATTATTTAGGCCGTCCTATAATTGGATTATTGCTAACATTTATATCACTGTTGCCAACAGATGGACGATCAGATCGCTCTGTTGATCAACTCCTGGTGCGAACTCTTACTTCTTAGCTGTTGTTACCGATCGATATCGACTCTGAATGAGATTCGACTATCGAGTGGCAAATCAGTCACTTTAGAACAGTCACAACAATTAGGTTTAGGGCCTGTCATCGAACGGATGCTTAACCTCACCGAACATTTAAGACGTCTTCAGTTCGATCAATACGAGTACTGTTGTCTCAAAGTTATTATTCTTCTCACTTCTGGTAATTATCATAATATAGCGAAGAATTACAAAACTTAATGACATTTCAATTGATTGGCAGACGCTTCGGGTCTTAAGGAATCGGAAAAAGTGCGTTCCTGTCAGAAGCAAGTGTTGGAAGCACTGCAGACCTACACCCGTAACCATTATCCGAATCAGCCCTCAAAGTTTGGCGAACTATTGTTAAGAATTCCTGATTTGGAACGGACTTCACAAGTAGGCAAAGAGTCTCTGGTCTCCAAACAAAAGGAAGGAGACGTGCCTTCGTTCAACCTATTGATGGAATTACTTCGTGGCGACCATTGACTACATCTGGTCTGTTGTCTAATACAAGATAAGCGCCATTTTGTTATTGAGTGCCAATTATTCCAATTATAATTTCAAAGCTTAAGTGTTAACCAAACTATTGTTTTGGGCTCTAATTTATTACAATTTATTATAATTATTATTATTTTATAATCAAATGTTTGAAATCCTATTATTTTATAATTATTTTTACGAATTACAGCTTATTTTGCGAGCATTTAATATATTTTAAATATAAGATTATATTTAAGTATAAAGTGTTTTATAACGTAATATATATTTAAAAATTGATTTCTTTATTGATTTTATTGATTAGAACTGAAAGCTATTCAATAATTAGGACACAAATGGGTTTTGATTTTAGTGCCATTTATTTGCAAACAATGTCCGCATTTAGTTAACTGACCACTAATTGTAAATATTAGTCGATTTGTCGATAATTTCATTAATCAATTGAGTATTACTTTAATTACTTTCTGCTCTACTTTTGAAAATTAATTGTGTTTTCAATTATTTAGTTTTGCTTTTGTTTGCAAAAAGTATTTTTGAACTGAATTTTAAGTATTATTTTTTGTTATAATTTTTTGCCGCAAATAAGTATTGATTGTATTGAAGCAGAAATTGATTTTTCTTTCTTAAAACTCTTTTTTGTATTTTCAGACTTGACTTCAAAAGCGATTTTACTTTTTTTTAATCCTTTCACTTTTGAAGCCTTCGATACAATCTCTAGAAATCTCTAATCAACTGATTGATTGAATCAATTATTAAGGAATTACTGAAACAAATGCACACAAAAAATAAGACTATATTTTATATGAATTCAACAGAAAGTGATCCATGAAATGGCAAAAATATCTGACAAATAATTGCATTCTTTTTAACCTATTTATAAGCCAGTAATTTATGCAAACAAAATGAAAATCGAATTACGAAAATTCCAAACCTATGATGCACTGGTAGTTGGACTGCACCCCATCTTTCCCTTGATTTTATTTTAATGAATTCTTATGCAAATGTATGGCAAAAGTTGTCCGGCAATGAAAAACAAGAAGTCTTGAAAAATGATAACATAATTCCAAAGCTATTGATTGCCTCATCGGTTGTCCCCCCACTGGCAGTGCTGTTCCCCAAACCTGATTCCTGCGCTAATTTGAATGAGAGTTTAATTAGTTTAGTAATCGATATCCAAGACTCAAGTCGAGAGAGAATATCAGTTTTGCTTTAAGGGAATTGTCTATAAAAATGACTGATTGAGTGAAAGCTGTGATCTGTTTTTTACACAAACCATTCAATTATTTAATTCAATTTCAATCTCTTTTTGATATTTAATTTGATAATTAATTATCAATTGAATGACAGACTTTAAGATCAGCCCTTTTCTCGAATTGTTGACTAAATTACTCGTTTAGAAAATTAAGTCTATAATAATTGGACAAAAAATCCGTGTTTTTAAGAGTATTTCAATATTTTTCATATTTTGATAAATCGTTTTCTAATACACTTTGAATCAAAAGAAATTGAATTTATTTATTAACTATTGTTTGAGATATGATTTGAGACTATTTTATATTTTTTCTCATTTTTATTGTAAATGAATTGAAAACCAAATAATCAAAAATTAATAATCATTTGAATTAAATATAATTTTTTGCCCTAAAACTTATCAAATCATGATTTGAGTTATTATTTATTATATCAAAAACAGTTGAAAATTCATTATATAATTAAAAACATAACTGATTTATATTTATAAATATATTTATAAGTTTTTTGTATAGATTGTTATTTAGACCAGAATTAATTGATAGATAAGTTCTTAAAATTCTTTCAAATGACCGGTGCATTCGATTCTAGGCTTTTTAAGACTAAATGATTTTGTTTTAAACTCACGAATATGTCGTAAATTAAAAATATTAACTAAACTATAATGGGATGTAAATCGTGTAAACTTACTGTAAATTTTGTGTAATAATTTGCTTTTCAGTAATTTTACATTAATTTTCAAATACAAGTTCTGATGTGAAAAACATCTTTAATTAAAGCCATTAGAGTAATATTTGCTGAAACATTTGAAATAAACTAGTTCTCTTCATTCAAACACTCAATGCATCTAGATTATTAACAAACAATTTTGTTATCAAATACTCTTGTTATTTTTTGGAAATTTACGCTTGAACCTTGAAACCTTGAAAAAAATTATAAAGAAACTATGAAAGTAATGGTGAATAAATTGAAAATTGAGTTTGATCGAGGTTAAGCTCGAATTTTGGAGTCAACGCTTTTCATTATCATATGTTTAAGGTTTAAGTGTAATGTTTTGGAGAATAACAACAAAATTATTGAATTATTTGTTACTTTTATTCATATTTGATATGATTTTCACTGTTTTTCTAAAACAATTTTTGCACATTTTTTGCTGAAAATATGCGAAACTGATTGTAATTTTGGTTTCACTCAAATATGAACTTAAATTGAATGCAAATTCAATGCAATTTATAAATAAAAATCAAAACCTTTTTTACTAATCAAAAAGATGTTCCTTGATTCAAATTATTCAAATGGCGGTATTAGTGTTGTGATTGACAACATGTCGACAAAATCACCTTCTTCGTCTTCCGTTGTTTCACCCATTGAACAGTTGATTTGGAAATTCTATCTTTCATTCAAAGTTTGACACCAAAATAAATGGAACATGCAATAGCAATAGCAATAGCAATTGCAATCACAAACCTTAGTTACAAAGCTGTCAGTGCTTTAGGATTGGTGTACATTTGGTGTAGGATTACTGTAGGATTGTAGTGGGTGAGTTAGGTTAAGAATGGGACAAAATACAACCCTTAGTTCATATCTTAGACAATAATTCTCATTAGTTTTTGATTTTGAACTCAAAAACACATGTTTTCTCTTTAAACTCATTGATAATTGATTTTTATTTATCGGTTCATTTGAATAATAATTTCATTATTAATAATTGTTTACAAAAACAAACAAATCTAAACAAGCAGAAGAAATTTATTCATCGAGAGATGGCATTATCAATAGTCAAGGTATGTTAGAATTAAAATTATTTTGGAATTTCTATTTTTGGGTTTTCAGTCGCGTTCACTCCAAGACCGCAGTCGAACCAGAGATGGCTTATCGCCAAAGCATTCATTATCTCTGATAATATCAATGAGTTTTTCCTTATTCTTCTTCTTGAGATCAATTGAGTAATCAGTCTCGTAGTCAATGGGAGGAAGAGTCCCATCAAAACCACGGCTGAGTTGTGCCAAATATTTATACTTCTGTGAGCCATACATTGAAAACTCGACCGACTCTTCAGAAATCTGTTTATTAAATCGTCGATAAGAGCCCTTTTCCGGCAATTCTTGCAAATCACTCGACATTTGTCGTCGACTCTCCGGTTCTGTTCGCAAAACAATTGGATTAAAGATTTTTACTAAACTTAATGAAAGACGACTCCGACTATTGTCGGATACTTTGGAGTTTAGTTCTCGGATTTCAAAAGCATAGACTATTAGGGATTTTGACCTCTTTTGGTAAAAACCAAAAGCATGGTTATTTATGGCGTATACTTTTCAAATATTCAAGGCTTTCTAAACATTTAGAGTTTTATTACCCTCTTTGCTATTCCTCATCAAATTTTTAAGGAATAACTCCGAGGAGTAAATTGAAAGTAAATTTTGAATTGAATTAGATTTTTGGCCAAACCTTTGAATTCTATTATCTCCGGTTCCGATTCAAAGACTTCTTGTTGTGGTTGATTGCTTCCAATGTAATATTGATCTGAACCATCAGTTTCTTCAATGATGGACACTATTAGTGGAGACGAATCCAAGATTTGTTTGGCTTCAGTCATGTGAATCATTTGCTGATTGACTTTGACTACCAAACCATCGATTATGTCTTTGAGTTCATTGATAGCTAATCGCAATTCTTTTATACAATTATGGCGTTTCAGTTGTGATCTTAGAACCACTTCCTGGCAGTCATCGCACTTCACCTCTACGTTGGGCTCAAATTTGCATAAATTCTTGTGTGCGAGTCGTTCCTCTGTTGTGGAATAGCGTTCAGTACAGCCATAGATTGAGTTATCACAAGAAACTGTGGATTGGTATCGCCGGTAGAGCGATGACAGCGAAGAATTGGAGGCCGATGACAAAGAAGTGGGTCCCGAATACTTAGCACTCATTTTTCAATTTAAATCTATTTTCATAAGTCATCAAAATATGATTATAATTATTAGTTTTGTTCATTATTTGTGTTATCATTGTTTGAATCCACCCCTCATTGAAAGCATTCAATTCAATGATTATATCAGTCTTTTGTTATTGAATTCAGTCAAACATTAAAAATAACAGTAGTTTTGGTTCAAAATGTTTATTACAATTCAGATTTCATACAAACCAATGAATAGTTGGCCAAAAAGTACCTATACTTTACCAAAAGCCAATTCTTGCCACTCGAGGAAAGGTATCACTTTTCGAGCTGTCATTCCATTGGAATAGTGACTAGAACATTGGCTTACTTTCGATTATTTTCGCTAATCATTCAAATATGAAGACAATACTCATCTGATTAGTAAATGATTTTGTTTTTCATTTGTTTCAAATGAATAAATACAAGAATCAATTTTTTTTACAATATCCAGAACTCAATAAAATTGTTATGACAAAGAACAGAACCCAGTTCATTTATTTTGACTAAAACAAAGTGTTAAGCCATATACAAATCGGGGAGAGCCAAGGCTTTAAGACACTCAAGCATCTAATTTTGCCAGAAAGTTTAGAGTAAAGGTCATTTTAGGTTAGGTTTGGAGTGAAAAAATTATTAGTTAAACAAAGTTTTAAGTTATTAAAAGTTTTCGCTGAGATTAGTGTTAAGAATGAGAGAACAGATGTTAAGTCCCATTATATTTGTTTTTTGGGCCACTCTTTGGTGGTCTCGTCTTTAAAGTCAGACTCCTTTTGTAAACTCTTTCAATAATTATCGCATAAACTGATAGATATTTTGATGGCAATACTTATGAATATTAATAATTATTAAACTATTTGCTTATGATTTAGATTTCGATGACCCCATAGGGTGTCGGCCCATAATATATTGACAGAGACGCCCCACTCCCATAAAACCCGGGGAGAGATTAGAATTTAGATTTATTTCTGATATATTTATTGCTTTTTCCTCAAAAATTAGACTTAATCTGACTCTTAAATGAAGGAATGGGTTTGAAGATGCAAATCATTCCTCAAGTTTGACATATAGTTACAGTCAAAACAGAGGCTGTGCTTCGAAAATGAGGAACATATGAAAGGAATAAAGTGTAAGAAAAGAGTGTAAAACAGTTTTTGTTTAGCATTTGATTACAGACTTGCAGTCGTTAGACATAAATACGGAAATGAGAAACAGTTCTCACACTTAAGGCTTGGAATCAAAATAAATACTCAAATGTTGTTCAATGAATAACACGTCTTTGAGGAAAGGAGTGCCTCCGCTGTTACACATCTATACACATCTGAAGACACGATAATAAGAAACAAGTCTTGTGTCAGATATTTCTTATTCTGTTCTTTCATTCATTGGTTCAAAAGATTTTGATAAAAATGTTTTATTAGAAAATATATTAAATGAATTCAATTATAAAAGAAATACAAAAAACAATTAATAAATAATTTTTCTGATGTCTTATCAGAAAATGAGTTTCAATTTTAATCACAAATTAATTTCTCATCAATTAATGACATAATAATTGCTTTGAATCCAAATCGTTGTAAAAACATATTTTTTATACAATTTTAAACATTTGTTTAAAGTTTAAACAAAAGTCAATTAAAAATTTAGTTAACAATCAATTCATAGCAAAATTGAATCAAATTGACGACAATTTTTATAAATTTAAAATCATTTGACAATTAAAACAAAATTTTCGTTAAATTAGGCTAAAAGTGGAGAAAAAGCCAATTAATTCAGATATCAATTGATTGAAAAGTTTGGTTACAATCTGAAGAAGACTTTCTTCTCAACACATTTGATGAACGAGTCGTAGATTTTATGATTGAGTCCATAGATTAGTTCCACTCTTTTGTTGATATCCGACACAAAACTATTTAATTGTTGAATGTCTTCGTCTTCGTTCTGATACTTTGCGCTCAGAATATCGATGAGAAGAGGAATCAGCTGCGGATGGAATTGGCCATAGATTTGATGGCAAATGTCTAGCATTCTATCGCACAATAGGCTAACTATAAGCCAATCGGGACATATCTTTTGGGTTTCTCTTCTCAGTTGTGTCTTCAGTTGTTCCAAATCTTTAAAATCAATGTTGAAATCATTGGAAATACATTTATTGCACTGACAGTCGAAGTAAAAGGACTTCTTGAGACAACTTTGGCGCCGAAAGCGATTCATTTCGAGATCGACATAACTAATAGTGATTTCATCACCGATTTTGATCTTTTTAATGGCCTTAAGAACAAGTGTTGACCCGAAATAAATGGTCGCAGCATTTGGATCACACGAGTGGTTGAGAACCGCGGCTTTCATGTAAAGACCAGAACCGATAGACTCGGCTCTCGTCTCATTGAAAGAGATTATGTCGAAGCGATTGATAACTAAACGACAAAACAATTGGTATAACAGTTGATAATTGAGTTGGAATTTGAACTCATGAGCCAAATAAGTAACAGTTTCATAGATATACTGGAAGTGCTTTAATCGATTCCCATCGGATCTGATTTCAGATGAATGGCTCTCCAATCCATCGAAGGATCGTTTGTTGCCATCATATAAGTCGTATTCTTGGCTTTCAATGTCTTTGTTGTCAATTGTCATCAGATATAACCTAAGGATCAGTCTATAGAAATGGTGTTTAAGATAAGGAAAATAGTATTCTTTGAAGATCTGACACTCCTTCTGATGAGTCTTTCTGTCGGACTGTTTGCAGTCATTACAGCAGTAATACATTTGTAGACAATGTTTGCACTCATAAGTTGTGCCCCGATTTTGGACTATTCTTCCGAAGCAATGGTCGCAAACAATAGTCTTCTTCTCTTCCCTCAAAGTGTGGACAAATGGCTTGCATTCCATTATCTTATCTCCGATTTGATAGTCTTTGACAGACATTGTCTAAAATGAGTTTAATTTGTGACCAATTGATTGGATTTAATGATAAGATATGATTGAAGACAACTGAAGCCAATTCGTTCAAATGTGTTGCGCACTGGTATGCAGTGCTGATGAAAGGGCGCATTGAGTTCACTCATTGCATCAGTGTTTACATGAGAGCACACCCTTTACTCATGCGTTGCATATGAGTTGTGGGTTAAACACCAGAATAAAAACACTTTTATGTTGGGCTCAAAAAATAAGATAAAAGTCCAAAGTTTGCTAAACTAATAGCAAAGAGACATGAAGTGAGCCCTCTCTCTAAGGGAGAGGAGGAGGAGAGGAGAGGACTGACTCCAAAGCGATCGGAATGTGTTCTATAAATAGTGACAATAATTCGCTTAGTTTTCAATGTTTTACGTAATGCTTAGGATTTTTCGCTCAGACTTAAGGCAACAGCTCTTAGATATTGAGCACAACTTATCATTCATTTGAAGTTAATTTTCATTTAATAGTATTTAATCATTGGATTAGATTCTAGTCATCCGTTCATAAGTTGTTAAACAAGAAAAAGAAGGAGAGGTGCAAATTGAGGAGTTGTGCTGTTTGCTGTACTGGTGTGCTGTGCGATTGATGTTACCACGAGTGCCCACCACAGTACAAGCACTGCCGACGCTAAGAATTGTCTCAAATAGGACTGTATTACACCACTCTGTTTGTGTGGATCTGTCGCCTCTCAGGGCTGTCCACGCGTTAGAACACTCCCCGTGCATTACAGACCCGGTACTGGGTCTGAACGGTGGCGATTGCGGTAGTGTTCACTACGGCCTCTGTTCGCCACTATTCCTAAAACCAGCCGTTGATATACAAGCGTTGCAGACATTGACACCAATTGTGGCCAAAGGGGAGTCATATCGCGACAAAATCCAAGCCGCCATCGAATTGCTGGCTATTGAAGAGGAACCGGCTGACTTGGAAACACTGCTCAGGTAATTATTTCAATTTGACTCTCAATTGCAGCTCAGCATAAGTATTGATATAAATTTTTAAAAAAGTATCATTTATTCAAAGCTTATGTCTTATTTGGACATTACTTTACTCCTTATCTAAATGTGATTATAAGTTGCAATTGGACACACAGGGTCATATTTGACTTACTGTCCCTTTTTTCCATTTGTGTTCAATGATTCAGTATATTTTGCATTGAATCTGAGAACTTTTCAATTAAGCATGCAACAACCAATTCGTTTCATCTATGATTGCTTTGAAACGAAACAATATATTATGATAATTACAAAAGTAGACCTGCACCATATTTAGTATAATTATTGGCCATGAACTCGCTAATTAGTTACGAGATATTCAAGTCATGAAGTTATCTAAGGATTTGAATATCATCACGAAAGGTCTCTCTCTCTCTCTCCCTTCCTGACTCTCTCTCTCTCTCCCTCCCTGACTCTCTCTCCCTCCCTGACTCTCCCTGACTCTCTCTCTCTCTCTCTCTCTCTCTCTCTCTCTCTCCCTCCCTGACTCTCTCTCTCTCTCTTTCGAGGAAAAAAAATTGTTAAATAACTTTAGAAAACTAGTTTCCTATAAAAAAAATGTTTTGCTTAAAATTATTCGTTACTCAGAATTAAGTTATTGTCGATTAAAATAAATCCTTTAATTAATGTTTGAAATGTGTGTCAAAATATTTGGTGTTTGGAAAATGCTTTTATCGATTCTTCACATAAATTGAATTTTTCAATAGATTTTTGATTTATTAATCAATTTGAATGACGAGGGCGTAAAACAGAATCTTTTTAGAGAATCTGAATGACATTGAGCTGACACACCATACTGTGTTATTCAGATGAGAGCCCATTGCTATCAATAAATCAAAGTATACTTAAGATATCACAGGTCTGTCACTATTACTAATGCATCTGAAAATACTGCGAAAATATTTTTCATTCATAAAATGTTGATTTGAATTCTTGAGAGTTTGAGATTCAAATCTTACATAATTTGCATTATATTCTCTGTTTTAACGATGTTTTGCTTTTTCTTCTAATTATTAGACAATTCCTTATAAGTATTCTTAAGAATAAGACATTTATTTTGTCTGAAAAAACAGTAATCAATATTGAAATGAGGTTTAAATCGAAGGACTTTCAGTAATAAATTCAAATGCTTTGAATTCCCAACTGTTTTGATTGACATTAGAATAATAGAAGTAATTGGAACGTACTTGAAGTTATTCCCTATAATTGAACTAGTTAAATAATAAATGAGACAATCAGCAGTGCTGGCTCAATTAATCTTTGTTGGAAATAAGCAGTTCTAACAGTTCTTTTTATTGACCGGATTAAAGAAAGTCCTTCTAAGTTTAGAGTTAGCTTGATTTATCAGAATTTAGGATCAATTTAGCTTGATTAAATTAGCTGCAATTAATCTATTAATCTATGTTACGTCAAAAGTGGTGATATTTTTTATGACTTGTGACTCAAATAAAAATGTCCAAGTGATAAATGTCATGACAATCTAGATAAGAATCCAGGCTAAAATTGAATGTGATAAATGTATAATTTACTCACATTCTTGACATCTGAAATAACTTTAATCTAAATTCTAGGCTTTAATAACATTGAAAGTAAATTTGAGCCCAAATTCAGAGTAATTATTGATTCGATGATTATTTGAGAAAATATTATAATTTGAGAACAAAATTATTCTTGACATCAATTATCACATTATTAGCATTTCTGCTAAGTTTGCTTTAATGACATTTCAGAATATCATTTCATCGCATGAAATCATAATTCAATGGCTTTTATTAATAGTAAAATCACATACTTTGAGACCATCTCCAGAGTAACTAATGTTTAGGCAGTATTTGACGCGTTTCTAATGTCTAAAAACTAAATGAGAAGCTCTTCATATCTCTAAAACAATATGTCTTCTCATGTGATCAATAATATTGCCATTCATTGTGATTCTTGGTGAGTTAGATTTGTTAATTTGCAATTTGACCTTATTAACTTGAAATTTGATGAATTTCTCGCTATTACAAACTTAAGGGTTATAATTGGATTTGACTTCAAATTAAATGCAATTAAGACTAAGAATAAAGTTTTGTTTTGTAATCCAATGTATAAAAGTGTCAAATAATCAGAAATTTAAACTTTATTTTAGAATATTTTGTAATTTATATAAAAGAATCTCTTGTCAGCCAATTATATTCAAATTCTAAGCCAATTAGCCTTGTTAATATTTTCTTTTATCAAGTTCATTTTATACTTCAATAAAAATGATGAATTTACTTTGAGCGACTTGCTACTTTGTCCATGTAACGCTCATTTATTCTGATTGATCTCCAATTTATTTATTTTAAGCTGGTAATTTTTAAAAATCTTGGTGATTCCCGACGAATTTGATCAATGTGAAATGAATTTGTATAACTTGTTTTGAATAAGTTTGGTAAAAAGTGGATAAATTTTCGAGTATGAGTTATCTATTCCACCAAATTTTGTCTGAGACTTGTTTTTGTGTGTTTTTGGTGTGAAAAACAAGGATTAAATCTATCCATATGTCTGTCCATCACTTCTCTTGTATTTGGACTCTTATCTCAAAATCTTATGATTTGTTGCAGTGATTGAAAGTAAAAACAAATACAATAGTTATTGAGTAAGCATTCTGTGAAGACGTATAACTTGCGACACACTTTTGGCACTGATGCAAAATTTGCAAAAATAAGAGTAAATGGATTAGTTGTCCTCACTCATAGCATCTACTAATTTAACTTATTCACTGATTTATCGTTATTTTTCAATTTGTTTCAATACGTTTTTAACGATAATTTTATCAAAACATTTTGTGGACTTTTTTTTGCTTATTTTATATTTGTTTGAGTTTTAAGTGTTTTCTCTTGAATTCAATAACAGTTGTAATCAGTTTTGAAATGAGTTTCTATTTCTCTCATATTTTATGTCAATTCACACAAACAATCTTTTTTCGTTCAATCATTTCAGTCAATGTTTGAATACATTGTTTATCACACCAGAGGTGCAACTCTTCAGCAAATAGAGACTATTCTCGTTTTACTCCTGGTCAACTGATAAATGATAGACCCTATGTATTGTTGGGTTTGATTGCCTTAAATCTAATCGTCGGTTATTTTTGTTATTTTTTCTCTTATATTAAATATTTGAATCAAAACTGGATTAATGAGTATTACTTCTAAGCTATGCATTCGCTGCACATCTCTGTTGAGCTTTTCATTCAATGAATTAATTGTTGATTTTTCATACATTTATTACTTTCAGGAATTTTGTGAGAGAAGACCGGAGACGACAGGAATCAAAGCATTCGACTGCTGGCGAACTGGACTCAAAGGCCAACAAAAAGATAATTATTAGATCCCGACCCCAAATAGATGTCATTAATAACCAGCAAAATGATGACAAACAACTCGACGCCAGTCCCTCGAAAAGTGTGTTTGGAGTCCGAAAGCCTTCCGACACCAGAGATCAGACGACTCAAAGTCTGGTCCGAAAGCGACTGTCGAAGTTCGACAATCACAACGAAAGGAGCAGATCCTTATCACCCTCTCCCAGCACAACATTAGCAGAGTCTTCGTCGCCATCTGTAGAGTCATTGCAGTCATCTTCAGAGCGAA
>JAQFXL010000873.1:0-15667 GCA_034693445.1 Edwardzetes edwardsi | reverse complement strand
GAGAGAGAGAGAAATTCCATTGGGTTTTAAATATTTGCTTAGCTTTTCATTAAATGAAAATTTGATTTTTCCTCTCATTTTTACCCTTTTTCACAATTCTAGAAAAAACTTATCAAAACAACGGAATTAAAAGCTCATAACAACTGAAATTTGCCCAGAATTTCCTCGTACTGATAGTCAATACTCTTTTTTATCTGTCCTTCAAATTTAAGTAAAAATATTTCTAAAAATTATTTTGAAATTTGATTAAATAAAAGCCATAATAGTTGTCATAAATTCGGGAAAATTTGAACATTTGTTTAGATTAGAAAAACAAAATCAAATAATCTGTTAATGAACTAAATGTTGAATGACTTTTGTATTTAATAATTGCCAACAAATTCGAAAATGTTAACTTTGGACAAACTTTCCTGGTAAATTAAGTCTTTAGTACCGTTTTTATGGGAATAGTAACCATTATTGAACTAGCCAATTATTTTTGGATTCCCCTGAATAAAATTACGATTTAATTTTATCTCTATTAGTTTTAGCACTCTTGGGAATTATTGCTTGTTTAATATATTCAAAAACATTAGCATTCAATTTGATAATTCTATGCCTTATTGAGCAGGTTTAAAAAGTCTTGATAAATGATTGAATCATTTTACAAGGAAATTATTGATTTGCATCCAAAGATGCAAGTTAATTCAAAATGAAGTGATCATGAATATTAGGGCATAGAGAAGCGTAGTTTTACCCTTTTTCTAATTATTATCTTTTTGTACAATTATCCTAATTAACAATAATTTTGCACTACTCACTGCACTACCTTGGGTCACGTACCTTGGTTAAATTCAATACATATGTGAAATATTTTTTGCTAGAGATTTGAAATTAATTTTGATTTAATCTATTAATTGGCAGACATTTGAAAACTTTAATAATTAAAAAACATTTTTGACTTTAATTTTCTCCGATCCTTAAAAATCTGATCAAATGATTGAAAATTATTATTTTATGTGTTTCCTCCCGAAAGTGTCCTTCGACTTATCAAAAATTGATCAAATACATTTGAAAACATATTTTCAAATAATTGAAACCTATTCTACCCTCGATAGTATTTTTGTACCCTTTATCACAGACAATGTTTTACCCAAACATAAGACTAATTAACTCTTTTCTCATTATATAGTGTTTTTATCGAAAGACTTATCACAAGAATTCTTCCATTAATTCCATTATTATTAAGATATTAGTTAATGAGATGGGATTTCTTTCTTACAAAAAAAGACTTTCTATTGGTTTTAAAGGCTTGGCTCATGTTTGCAGAGTAAAGATGAGCAGTGGTTGGGTCAGAGTGTCGACTGCACATTTTGAGTCTAACTGATCAGCAAGTAACATTAAGAGTACTCCTATTCTACCAAATAAAGCTTGTTTTTGAATGCTACCCGGGAAAATTTAAATAAGATCAAATTGATATGGAATTTACCTTGGATCTCTTTTGGGTTGATCCTTATTGAACAATCTCTTGCCCATCCCTGGGTTCTTTATCGAGAAAACAAGAATAAAAGAAAGTAATTCCTTCTAATTATAACTAAAGACTTCTTTAAACATTTGCAGACATAGACTGCAATAAATTTATGTTATTTTTCATAACATTTTTGCTCTTTTTTACAAAAACTATCCTTTAATGAGATTATTAAAGACGTCTTAATGTGTTTTGAGAACTAAATGAAAAATTGGTTTAATTTACTTTCAATTCTTGATTTTTTTGGTCTTTACTTAACTCAAAGCTATACTCAAATGTAGTGAAAAACTAATATTTAGTAATAAAATAAAGTGTTATTTAATTCAAGGTTTCAGACAATCAGCAAAGAAATAAAAAGATCCGAAGATAAATGAAATTGAATATACGTTACGTTAGTGTCCCGTCGCTTGAATTCAGGGTTAGTTAAGTGCTTAGAAATTATTAATTATATTGTTTTAAAATTAAGTTTTTCCCACTTTTTTTACTCTTTTATTACAAAAGCGATGTAATAATTATTTCTGTTTTTCAGACATCAAACTATCCATTCGTTTAATAAATTAATGTTATTTTCAAATTATATCGACGTTTAAGTCATTAAAATTCAGAGAAATGTCTCAATTTTTGTCAGACAAAAGACATAAATTTTAAATTTAATTATTGCTTTCTATCAAAACTATAGTTATCTGGTTTATAAACCAGGAAAATTCTGTTATTAATGCACAAAAATGTCAAAAATGTCATTGAAATTCAAATTGTCAACAATATAATTATTATTATGTAACAAATTGCGGTCAATATGTGTCAACTCCAATTATAACCAAGGCCTCTCTCTCTCTCTCCCTCTCAATTTTCACCTGTCGCATCAAGCCTAGATTCATTCAAAATTGAAATCATCTTCGACATCATGATTTACATTATGCCAATTCATTCTCTTTGAATATCAACTTTAGATGTTATCTAGATTATTTATTTCTTCATTCAAATATTGATAAATTAGCTCATAAACTATGGAGAATCGCTATCTTTCAAGATAAATATTCGAGATTCTGACAAGTTAGCCTGGTTATTAATTGAATCCGATAAATAATTTGACACAATTTAGGTTTAAATTAATAGAAAAGTTTTATTTCCTTTTATTCACAGTTTTCAACACCTCTTAAAAAATAAGTTTTTATTTTTCAATAAATAATTTACAAACAATTTTTGTTTAGTTATTTTCTTAACATTTTTCAGATGAAAATTATTTATTTAACATTTCATCGTTTCCTCGATCGACAAATTTCTCACAAAAATAAACAAGATAAAGTTGAAACAAAATTTGAATTTTAAACAAAATTTAATTATTATTTTAAATATAAAGTAATGAATGGAATCAGAAATTGTGATAATTTATGCAAAAATATAATTACAAAAAAGGCAAATGTAGATAGCTAATTTATTAATTGAAATAAATGTCTTGGAATTTGATAATTATTGAATTTGAGTGACTTTTAGATAAGTTTTGGAATATTTTAAAATTGAGATAAATTTTAGTTGAGTTTTAATAACCGATTCATTAAAATGAAAAAAATTTATAATAATTATGAGATTTTCAGCATTTCTTTTAGACAAACATTTTTTCGGTAAAAATCCTGAAATTCTTCTTAAAATCAGTGAAATATTTCGCAACAATTTTATGGGAAAATAGTTATTATTTTTGAAAAATATAATAATTTTATTATTCAAATGGTTTTGTTTATTACATTAATTGACCTCAAAATTTGCGGTCATAATCATCGACATCGTTATCGTCACTACTGTTTCCACCATTGATTGACATAACACTGGATCCGCTGCTCAGCAGATGAGATGAGCCCACAGTTCGTCTGTTACCGATTTGTTGATGTTTTTCGCGCTTATGTTTGGTTCGTCTGTTTTGAAACCAGACCTTAATTTGAGTTTCGCTGAGATTCAGATCTCTGGCCAACTGTTTGCGTTCACAGCCGACCACATATCGGTTGCGTTCAAAGATCTCCTCTAGTCTTAAGAGCTGTCCCGGACTGAAAGCGGTTCGGATTCGCTTCGGTTTTCGGTAGGGATTGTATGACGACTGGCAGCATATGTCCGGACTTTTGCTCGATAATAATTTGTAATCTAGGTAAAACAAATGAAATTCAAAATTAATATCCTTTTATAGCGAAGTTTTGAACCCTTGTGATCATTTAGCAATTTCATCAATGTAAAATTAAGAAATATGAGTTGGTCTGTGAAATACCAAAGTTTTCATTGGTTATCAGTCTGATCTAGTTGAAATTAGTTCAAAAATCAAGATGTTCCTGTTGAACTTCCTCTAAATATGAGATTAGCCTTAATTAGTGATTAACTGCTAATCTTTCTGTTCATTTGAAATACATATTTGTTTTTGAATGTAAAGTGAATTTTCCCAAACACTGAACATCTCTTCAAGAAAATTGATGACAATTTTGTTGATAAGAGAAATTGAAAAATGAATGAAATCATGTAATCCTAAGCCCAGAATCACTTTATCAGTACTTTTCTATCAATGCTTAAAATCTTGAATAAATTTCACAGTAATTTCAAAGTTTAATCGAAGAAAAAGCAAAGAATTGATAAATGACTGAATGATATCTCAAACTCGAAGTAAAATCAAATTTCAAAGAATTCTTACAAATTTTTACATTTAAAACGAACAAAATTATTAATCGTTTAGTTTTAAAATTCAAATGATATTCACATTCCTATAGAGATCTGAAATCTTTAGTTTCGAAAAGAAAACTATTAATTAATTAATTATTTGTCGGAAAATAAAATTTAATTAATAAACGAATGAATAATAAAAACTAAAAACATTTCGAAACAGTTCACAGGTTTTAATAACAGTTAAGTAAAATACCATTCTAATCAATGATGAGCAAGCTCATATGCAAGATAAACAATCGAATACCAGGAAAAAAGTTGAATAATTTCAACAGGTATTTGAACGTTCTTTTAAAGAATTGAATTCAGTTTACACTACCTTGGTGATTTCACAAATTGCAATTACGCAAATGAATCTAAAATGTCATTCAATATTTAACGACCAAGGATCAAGAATGCGATTTTAACGTTTCTTTTCCAGGATAGTAGTATTGCAAATATTTAGAATAATTATGGTTTAAATTGCTATCAAGTTTTGAAATCAATTAGCAAATTCTTGAAACTACTTCACATAACATCATTCATATTTGGGTTGATTTATAGATCTATAGATTCTATACATTTATTAAATAATAGATAACTATAATAAACAATGAAAAGACATATAATTTTCTAACAAAAAAATCTGTATTTAATATCTATTTAAGGAAAAGACGTTTATTTCGAAGTTTCCTTTTCTTCTTCTTTTTTCCGATAATCTAATAGTTGTTGTCTTCTAATGGATAATAATTGAAAGGAAAGTCGATGTAAATTCAGAGGACATTAGCTTTGAATTAAACCGTAGTCTTAATAGAAGTGATGACTGACTGACAAAAAATCTGAATAAGAAAAACATTTACTTCTCTTTTGAATTAATTTGAATTTAATGACAAATAAATTTCAGTCTCTTTTAGCACATAATCACATAAATTAAGGAATCATTTCTCTCTCTCTCTCTCTCTCTCTCTCTCTCTCTCTCTCTCTCTCTCTCTCTCTCTCTCTCTCTTCCTTCTACTCTAATGTAAGTTTTACAAGATTGTTAAACGTTCCTTCAATGTATAAGAGATGCCCAAGGACTGCCATTTTGGGGAGGGGTCCTCTTTGAACAAATTATTTGAGGTCAAATCATATGAAAAATAGGGAGTTCAGACCTATACCCACCCAAGACATCCTTGGTTTGAATATCGACAATAAGTGGCGAAATACTATGAATGTCATTAAGAAATGTATTTTTGTATAAATTGTATTTTAGATGTTATCAGCACTGAATTCTTCCTCAATTAATTTAAACCTAGTTTTTTGTGAATATTTTCTCCACGATTAGCATTTTCTTAGCATTTTTCAATGTTGTAAGTTTAAACAAGCATGACCAAATAGTGACAAAATGTGAATAAACTAAGAAATTCACGGTTTCACCAAGTAAAGATAAATTTTGCCAGAAACAAATTTCAAATAAACTTTATCTAACCAATTCATTGCACATCATCACTAAGCAAGCACATTTTCCTTATTTATAATTATTTTATTGTCATTTGATTTTAGGATAATTTGTTAAAATGTTTTTCCAAAGGCTGGCAAACAATTGAAATAATCTATAAATTCATGTATTCGTGAAAAATTTCAAAAGCCATAATAGTCTTGCAATAAATTATTCAATTTGTGACAATGGAATAAATTTAATCACTTTTCTTACGATATTTTTATTTCATTTTCGTCTCAAACTCTGTAATAAATGTTAAATTATTTTCTGACTAATTTTTCGTGTTATGGCAAATATCCAGATATTTTTCAAACAAACTATTAAAACATTTTCTAAATTATTATTTAATTATAATTTCAATGATTTAGTGTTTAATAATTAAGTGTAAAAATTGAGAATTTATTTTAATTGAAAGATAAATTTCGACGAGTTTTTACTTGTTTTCAACGCCAACACTGTTTATTTTGAGATCGCCAAGGTTGAATTGTAATTTCACAACCATGCTTATCATTAATTTTAACAAGTAAACAAATTATCTGTACGTATAAACATTTGAAAAAATGATTCTATTCACTTTTCTTAACTTCAATTTTCTTAAAAGCATCTTGCTCATCACTTTCCAAACAGCCCTGGATGACATTTTTGTTAAAAGCTCTAGTAATTAGATATTTATTCATTCAGATTAGCATTAATTAAGTTTAATCTAATTATCTAATCAAAGATCAAAATAATTCATCAATAGTTGAAGGAATCAATTAATTAATCCCCGAAAAGAAGTCATACCTAAAGAAAGATCTGATAAAACGAGAAGAAATATAAATCGAATAATAACCTCAATGTTCCGAATAATTCGATTTAGCCTCGAATAAAAAATTATGATCTGGAAAAAATCGAAGCCTTACATAGAGTCAGATTTATTTTCAATCTAATTATGAAAATTTTTCCGCTCTGGGTGAGAGAGAGAGAGAGAGAGAGAGAGAGAGAGAGAGACCGAAAAGAGAAGATCATTAAAAAAATAACATTCAATAAACAGAATCAATTGAAAGCCATATAAAGCCATAGATAACCTTAAAACTGTACTTGTTAGTGGGAAAATCTGATTTTACAAACGACTGGCAGTCCTTCTCAGCAAATGTCAAATAAGTATTGGATTCAAAATTGACTTTTGAAGAGCACAGCCATTAAGAAGTGTGATTAAAATCACAACACTTTTCAAAAATGAATTGTGAAATTAGAAGTTAATGGAAACCAATGTTTCCTAAAATAGCTTCACTTGATTGCAGTCAAAATGGGTTTTAATTAATTTCAGTCACTTTTGGCAGTTATTGAATAAAATTTTAATTTAAAATAAACAGTAATTAAATTGTTTTTATCGCTTATAAAATCGTTTTTAAAAAGTAATAATTAAATGAAAAAATATGAATTATTTGCCAAATATTTGCAATTATCTAATAGGAGAAAAACCCCTTTATTTTCCCTCAAAACTGAATTTTAAATAATTTTATGGATAAAACAATAATTAGTTGAAATGTTTAATCCGTAATCATTTAAGACAAGGTAACTCATTTTTTGCGCAATGATTTTATGCTCCTTGAATAAACTATTACCAACGCTATGATTGATCGACAAAATGATTTTAATTTCACTTTTCAACACTTTTTCTCTCCGAAAGAGACAAACATTTGAGTCAATGCACTGAACATTACATGAATAGACTTCCAGTGAAAAAAACGAAAATAAAGGGAAGGATTTTAATTTTTCAAAAATATTCATCAATCAGTTAAAGGCCAGTCATTTGCGTGTTTAGGAATTATCACCTTTTAATCGATTGCAATGAAAATATACGACTAATTAGTGATTAGTTTTGTGTGAAATAATTCTCTCTCTCTCTCTCTCTCTCTCTCTCTCTCTCTCTCTCTCTCTCTCTCTCTCTCTCTCTCTCTCTCTCTCTTCGCTACGATTGAAAGGTCTGTAAACATGTTTGTCATTTACTTCTTGGCGACACTAAAAAACAATAATCCCATACATCAGAGCATATAATTTCGTGAGACTTTTAAGCAGACGCCCGCATGACTCACATATTCTCGAGTTTTCAACATAGGTTACCAAGATCTAACTTCTAAAATAGCTTCAAACAAAATTAACCTACTCTGTTTTATAAATTCTGGTCCAGCATGCAAAAATATCGGTTCTTGAAATGTCTGACTGAATTTAAACTTTTCAACATACCTTGGTTTTGTTCAAAATTATCATTCAATCAAATGATTTGATTTAAAAATTAGAAATTTAGCAAGATGGATTGTGTGAATTCTCAAGTCATTATAAAATTTGAATTTTAAATTAATTTAATTATCTTTTAATTGACTTCAAAACTGCATTGAATTCATGTTTTGATTTCATTCGCGGCTCAGTTTATTAAAGGACTACTCAGTAGTCTTCACACTCCAGTGCTTTTCGACACCAAAGAAGAATAAGAAGAAGAATATCAGGAAAAAGAAGAAGAAAACAAAGAATTACTTCAAAGAAGAATAAGTTTAACGAAATTTAATGACTAATAAATTGAGTAAATTATTCATAACATTGAAAACTTCAAAACGTTTTTTTCAAATTCTTTTGTTTTTTTCAATCAATTTAATGGCTTTTCTCTGTTTAAGTATTTATTAGACAATTAGTTATTGTAATTAAGCGTATAATTAGTGAGTAATGAATTTTTTTACTCTGGGAATTCAGTGAACCCACACTATATGGGCACAGGTATTAAAAGCGAGAGTTGAGATTAATATCAAGACCAATTTCGTAATATTATGCTAAGAAATTGTTTTGCAATTATAGCTATTTTCCGATAAAATCATTGAATATAAATTTATTCGTCATAAATACATAATTAATAAACCATTTTCATTAGACTCGGAGTAAATTAATATTTTTGCTCAAAATTTCCATTATTCCCATTAATCCCATTAGAATTGTTTTTTGATTTATAATTGTTGGCAAAGAATGCGATCATTAACTTAATTAATGGATTATTCCTCCAAATAAATGTGTTTCAAAGAACAATTAAAATACAGAATATTCTCTCATATATGCAAGTTTGCAAGGACATGCAAGTTAATTGATAATTTTAAACTTTAACATTTAATTGTTTTCACAATAATCTTTAAATGTAGATTATATTTGCAGACACCTAGAATAATCAAAATCTCATCTATCTCACTTGTTGAGTTTTTAATTAATTTAATCTATCAAACAATTCAAACAAATTTTCACTAATTTCCAATTTTAATGCAATTGAATTAAGCATGGTACATGTCAGATATGATTTAAGATAATAATAGCAGGTGCATTACATTAGATAACTTGGTGTTTCCTTGTTGAATAATCTAAACTTTGATCTAGAAAGAATAAATGTTAAGGTTTGGTGGTTAACACAATTTGAATTGAAATCTAATTTATAATAAAACCATTCAATTATTGATCATTTCTTTGAATATAATTTTTATGGGAAAAAATCATTAGTTTTGGTATAAAAAGGTTAAAACAAATATAAATGGGATTTTTGAGAGTAATTTACTTCTAAGGATTGAACTCTTTTTTCTGAAGGACTCTCTCATAAGAAATCAATTCATTTAATTTATAGTTGAATTGAATCACATTTTTCCATATATTAAAGTTTTGTATGAATTTTGATGTAAGAAATAGCGATTGCTTTGATAACTGGCTAATTAATCATTGGTTTTCAACATTCAAATCAAAGACATAGCTTGATACTATTAGAAAAGGTAGGTTTGGATTCATTTGCAAACAGTTCTAAATTGAAAATAATATTCACATCAATTAGTGATTAAATTGATTCAAATTTATTCAAATTAATGCAAATTTGAAATTAATTTTTAAAATTAGATTCAAAATTGATTTCAAGTTAAGCCAAAAGCATTCAAAAAATAATTATTTCAACTAAAATACTATCAAGAAGAAGCATGATTGGTTACGTTTTTTTGACTGATCAAGTAAAATTCTCTTATCATAATTGGTTCCAAAATCAAATTTGTTATCAACTTTTTTTTGGCAAAACTTTTCTCTCATTTAACCAATTATTTTAAGATAGAAGTAAAACACGATATTTAATGCTAAGAATTATTAATCATTTTAATGACGAAAATTACCCAAAAAACACTAAATTTTGCCCTTGAATTCAGAATATGTGATAAAATAAGTCGCGAGAGAGAGAGAGAGAGAGAGAGAGAGAGAGAGAGAGAGAGAGAGAGACAGAGAGAGAGAGAGATAGAGAGAGAAAGACAGACAGAGAGAGAGAGAGAGAGACGTCTGATATTAACGATTAATTAATGATTAATAGATTATTTCAAACCTTTTTCTGATTCATTGGAGTAATCATAACATTAGTGACGAAATCATATTCAAGAGTCAAAACAACTTTTTTTTGCTGAACATAACTATAAATTATTTTTATGTTTTATTCATAAAATCAATTCTTAAGACTTAAATCTTAGAAACAACTGTTAATTCATATTATCTGTAGTTATAAACACTTAAATCAATCGACAGTTGATTACATGAAATAATATTTGATAGGAATAATAGTTAAGAAACTATTAGTTAATTATTAAGCGCTGGTATTATTCACAATAGGTATGAGCGGTTTGATTAGCAATTCAATGGCTTTAATTCAATTTTTAAACAGGGGAATTCATTAGGCAGTGAAATTGCAGGCTCAATTTGTGTCAAATTATAATCAAGTTCGTAATTATTATTTAATTTCAAACACTAATTGTATTTTCGTTTTACTTCCAGTTTTTCAAATATTCTTTTGATTTAATGAATTGATTTAATGAATGATTTTTTCTCTCTTTTCTGATTTCGTGACAAATGTGCCAATCATTTGAAGCCATTTCTCATTAGTAGTGATGGAAGTGTTGTGTCTATTGTGAAACACAGAATCATTATTTCCATTCTCATCGCACAGTCCTAACAGTTTGTCTGTCGTTAAGAATACACTGTTTTTATTCATATAAAATAAATAAAAAATTAATTAATTCTCGATTTTCTACATCTCTTAACAACTAATTGTCTTTTAATGTCAAGCAAACAATTATATTTAGTCAAAGCCTGTGCGCCGGGAGTTGAAGAGCCGCTCACACAGAATGAAGAGTTGAATAAAGAAAATAAACTTTGATTTTGAAATCATCTTTGAAGTCATTGAAAAAAAGTTATGAAATCAACGGAAATGTTTTCTAATGAATCACTCATCAGATTAATAGTTAAAACATTAATTGTTTACTATATTAGGAATAGTCTGTAATTATTCGTTAATTAATCTGTTTATTCAATCATTTAATGATTCACCAGAAAAAATTGCACTTTTGCTAGTTAATAATGTAATTAATCAAAGTATTCATCATTTTGATCCAGCCATCAATTAATTGCCAATAATAGTCTTTTGCCATTTCTCTCCACTCTCTGCCCACGAAATTTCAATTAATAAAAGGACTATTATTTTTCTAGATTAGCAAGTTAACTAGCTCATTAGAGAGGCATTTAAGGAAATATTTAAAAGAAAAATCGCACGAAATTTTGATAATGAATTTCCTTGAAAATAACTTCATGAAAATGAGATGTTTTGTATCAAAACTCACTTAGAATACAAAGGCCTTCACACAATATACCATAATTATACATAATAATACCTTGCTCATCATGCTACTTCAAATAAACGGATATCTGTGACAATTATCTGGCGTTAATTTTTCTATTGAATTCATTTATGAAACTGAAAATCCATTAAAAACCTGAAAATTATTATTCTTTAATCCATTAAAAGCTATTAATAAAGTATTTTCTAATTAAATATGAGATAATGTACTTGCAATAAAAAATATCCACATTTAAACTGAAAAATGAATTCCCAGATAATTACTAAAAAAGTCTTTGAGAATAACTTATTGAGTTTGAGATTGAAATCAATTATAAAACGGTTTTTTCAATTCAATGAATTTATAAGACTTACGTCAATATTATTTGAGATTAAAATCAATTAAATTATAAAACATTTTTTTCAATCTATCAATATTTGAAACTTGTCTTTGGCCTTGAGTTTTATGTTAATTATATTTATTACTTATTTAAATGAAGTTAAAGTCATAATAATTCAACGAATAATTAGTTAAAAATTTTCTTATTTAACGAAATTTATTTGCTTTTTAACACAATTTTATGAAAAATTTGAAACCAATAAAAAAGTTTTACCGAAAAGTTTTGGTCACTAATTAGTGAATGAATTTCAAGATATTTTTCAATGTGGAGTATAACCAAGGTAGAATACTTTAAAACTCTAAAAATCACCCATTCAAATTATTGAACAAGGAATATAATGACCTCGATTTTATTCTGTCAAGATTAACAAAGAGTAAGTTACAACTTGTTACCGAGTGGCCTTGATAATTTTGGAAATCTTGGTCATTCAAATCGAATTGAAAAAAATTTTAATTTTTGAAATAAATCGATATTATGTTCATAAAAGTCAAGTTTATTATAAAATAATTTCAGTTTAATAGAGAAGTTCAAGTGATTTACAATTTTCCGTTTTCGGTAAATATTACTGAAATAATTGTATTTCCCATTAGTTATGAATTTGTGATTAGGTTTTGGGAATTTAAATATCGATTTTTCCCTCTCTTCTAATAAAAGTTGACTTTAAACACATTTGACACGAATTCAACAAAAATCCTGTCTGAAAAGTACCCATCAACTTTAATGAATAATTTCAAATTATGAAACTAACTTGATCATGCAACATTAATTGATTGCTAACTTTGGTTTTAATAAGGAATCAAAAAAGTAAGACTTACCGCAAACCTGAGGCAGAAAGGGATGAGCGCTTTGGATTAGCCTTTCATCAAAGGGCCGGCAATACAGTTGATTGCAGTAGTATTGAGAGCTGTTGAAAGGTGACGTCTGTAGGGCTGAGCCATTGAACGGTACTCTTTCTGTGGATGAGTTGTGGCTATCGGTAAGACTCGACCGCAAACTCAAAATGTGTTCATATTTTGCATTTGAGTCGTGAATACTGTCTGCAAATCGATGACTAATTGAGTGATTGATAACAGAGTCGTCTGAACTGTGATTCAAACTCGAGGGGCAATTAGAGTTCTGATGACTAGTGTTGATGTGGGCGCCGACACTCTGTGAATGTGTCATATATGAGCGGAGAATACCTTCGTTTTTGGCCAGAATTTCAGCCGAGCCCTCAATACTGTCGTCGAGAACTTCATAACCTTTACTACTTGTATTGCTGTTTTCATTGAGGGGTTTGTGGCCATTCAGTGATTGTGCTGGTGCTGGTGGTGGTGGTGTAGTTGTAGATGTGCTTGGCTTTCGCAAACACTTTGCCTTTTCCTCCGAGTCTGAAGTGTTTCCATTGTTTGTCTCATTTTTGTCACAATTGCCGACCAAAGAGTCTATAGAGAAGGCGTGATATTTAGGTTTATAGATGTTCTTCGGCCGATCGGTGGGCGCTCTGACCGGACTATGGTTCAGATCACTGGTATCTTTTGCAACGCAAGGCATCATTACTTCGACATTTATAGGACTGACCCACAAATAAGAGTTAAAAGTTGTGTTTCTCTTCAGTAAACAAACCAAATGAAAGTTGAGAAAACTCTTCCAATAAATCACAAGATTATAAGTAAAGTCGTAAAACTTATTAAGGTATTTTTTCTTTGGGAAAATTCAGTCAAAATTCTTCCACAAAAATAAGTCATCAAAAAATGTTTTTTCATCGAAAAAAATTGGATAAAAATAAGTGTTTGGTTTCTAAACAAAAACAGTTTATTATTATTCTTCTCTGCGAGAGATAGAGAACTGATACACGTCTTGGAGAGTGAGGAATGACTGCTGAACTGGTAGTCGGTGTCTCCAAACAAGCGAAATGATTGAGGTTTTTCTCGCTCTCTATCTCTGGCTCTCCTCAAGTCTTGACTTTAAACGACTGAAACGCTTTCACGCGCTTTGCTTTACTTCACTTCAAAGCAGCGGTTTCGTCACCGGTTAGGCCAGTGCCTACTTTTTTCCTTTCCCTCTTCCCAGAGAGTGTCAGAGTGAGACACACACACAAGCAGATAGGCCGCCCTTTTGACTGATAATGAGCGCCGTATTCAACAGCACAGGAATATTCTTGACAGACAATAAACGAGAATATTCTATGACCGCAAAACATAACTAATAATTTCATTTCTATTGATTACAATAATGAGTAAAAAGAAATATTTTTAACGACTTTATTGTGTCTGTCATTACATTTGAAAAAAATACAGAATTGTTTTGAAAATCTTTATTTTAAATATGTTCTCAAAATTCCATTACAGAGTAGAGTCACAAATAATATAAAATATTTATATTTATTAATGCAATTAATATTGTTTTGTTTTGAATCTCTTTCACATTATGGTGTGCAAGGTACACCCATAAAAAACAAACTAGTTTTAATGAACTATCACTTAAGTTAAGTGCCCTAACATTAGTTTAATATCATACAGACCCAATCGTGGCGATTGATTGGTCTAGTCAATTTTTTTAATGGTAAGCTACCTTGATGGTTATGAATGTTGAATCACGAAAAGTCAATTTGAGAGAAATCCAATAATGGGTTTTTATCATTAATAGGTAGTTCAATGGTAGAATAATCAAAACAGATCAATTGCATGTTTGGCTACCTTGGTGATCCACCAATGGACATATTGCTCGTTTATATCAAGATATGATGGAAAAAAAGTAAAATATCAATTATTTCTCTGCACTAAAACCATAATGGAAATTTAATATAAATAACAAATTAACATCCATTGCATATAATTTCTATATTTTCTATTATAATAATTATATATTTCTATAGCAATACATAAATACTCTTTTTTGTGTAATATTTTGTTATTTTTCTTTATATTTATTGCAATTATTTTATTTTTATTATTTTTATAACTATTATAATAATTATTAGTTTAAGCGATCGATTCTGATATGCAATTAATTAAAGGCAAATATCAAGAGTGAAAACATTTGGGTTATTATTGCCTTTCTCTTATTAAAAATCAATTTAATTACTTTACTTTGTTTTATTTTTCATTATTCACCTAGTCTAATTAATTGGCTTTTTCTTGTTGTTGGAACAATTTTGTCGGCTCTAGAAACAATTTTCCAACCAAGCTAATTATGTTATTTGTTTGTCATCAGTCATATTTCGAAACACTTTAATTATTTAATTATAAAAATTCCCACACAAATAGAAAATATAATGACCGGAACAACTATCCAGGGTCGTGCAAGAGCACATCTTCAGCTTTGAAGAGACGAACATGTTGGTAAATAGTTGCGCAAGCTAGACCAATTTAAAACTAACAGTTCTATATTTGACTATAACTCACAAAAATTTGCTAGCTATGTTTACTTTTATGCCTACCTGCAAAACTGAGTTTTAGAAGAAGTTTTATGATACTAAACTAGGTGTACATCCCAGTACTTCCCAGTAATAAGCAGTCGATTAAATTGCAATAATAATTTCATTTTGTCGAATAAGACAAAAGAGACAAACAATTATTGTTTTCTATCCAATGAATTGCAAGTCATTTGTGCGACAAATCGATAGTAAATATCCCATAAATTATCAATTCATCAGAATATTCAAAACAAAATATATAGGTCTAACAAGCTAGATTTTCTATCTAGCAAGTGATCGAGTAATAAAACCTACAGATAAACATTTCTTTGAATTAAAATTGTACCGGCAAAGTTTTAATTTGATTATTGAGATAAACTTTTGATTTGTTAGCGTATTAAACGAATTAACATTAAATCAATTTATATTAAATATAATTAATAATTAAATTTAAGATTTCACTCAATTCGACGATAATTGCAGTAAATTTAGATTAATTTAGAGGTTATATAAAAAAAATTCAAACTTGATTTCAATCAGCTCTCTCTCTCTCTCTCTC